>SKCR01047051.1:0-176826 GCA_019454045.1 Zanthoxylum bungeanum
AAAATTAATAAATCTATTAAATAAGAACCCAATTATAACAAGAAAGCGTATTATACTGTCCGATTAATTTTTTAATAATATCACAGATAATCTGACAAATATTATATATATATATATATAAAAGTTAACTATTTTTAAACTTTCTCAACTGTCACATGACACTTAATTTATACAATTAATTTTGGATTACCTATTATAATAAGAATATATATTATATTTTTCTATTAAAATAAAAAAAAAATATTATACACATAATCACTACAATTAATATTTTATTATTAAATTATAAAATTAAAATAGTAAATTATTAAAATAAAAAATATATTATATTATAAAAATATAATCTCTTATTAAAATAAGAAACCTAAATAGTAGCCAACCACAAAATCTAGCCAAATTTTTGGATTTCGGTCTATTATTATTTGTTATTTTATTTTGAATTATTTCTATAAGTTTTTTTATTTCATCAATTTTTTATTATTTACTGTGTTTCAAGATGCAGTATCTGATTATTAGCTCTTACACATTGAATTATAAATATTATTTGAGAACTGAGAGACAAATGAATGAGATATAAATATTACGTGAAAATAAATCAATTGTCTCATTTAAACTATAAAACTGACAAGATCTGGAGCATTTACTGTTGGAAATGGTGATCGAGCACCATTCACTTTTTGTATGAATATTTGATATTTATGCAATATAATATTTATTTTATCATGATTATTTATTTTTATATATGGTAAAACTCTTACTTTATTTTATATATTGTAAATCTAAGAGTTAGATTACTCTAAGAGTTAGATTTCGAGTTTCACTCGGAACCTTATATGAATTGGTAAAGACCCGAGAGTTACAACATATGGTGATATAGTTGCAAGAGTTGCAAATGGTGTTGAGAAATATCACGCATTCTCTCGAATATAAATTATTTCCGGTCTAGATATAGTGACATGGGTCAGTCATTATATTGGTAAGACTAGTGCATTGTCTATATATGTAATGGACATATGGTTTGTCTCAACAGACTGTGAGCTTAGTGGAAGTTCGTATAGAAATGCAGATATTGATTAGTTGAATGAGTATTGAACAAACTCATAAAAGATGACTAATAGATATTCCATAAAACTGTCAATAGTTGTCTTTTTGAGTTGAGTTGTTATTGTGGTCCTTTGACTTGAGACACCACGGTAGTCTTGTGAGTGATCCTCTATGTCTGATACCATGCATGTCAGAAACCTTTCATGGTCTGACTGCTGGATGTCTGTTAGATATAGACCGATGCTCACGAAGGTCGGTGTGTGTTAATATGAGGATTCGTCAGTCCATATGGTTGGATTATGTTTCCAGATATTTTTCAGAGTATATTCCGAAAATCTTTTGGCCAAAAGTACGTCAAAGAAATTATTTTCTTTGACATTATAAATAATATCGAAAAGAGTTTCGCATATATTATTTATTAATGGAATATAGTTTTGAAAAGTTAGTTTATATTGAGTAGATAAGGTTTTGGCAGTATAACTATAACCTTACTAAATTGGAAACGGAAATGACGAAAGGATTATACATTAGCGTTTTAACCTCGACTTGTATGGTTCAACTTGTTGTGTTGTTTAGTCATGATTTGTAGGTGGACAGACCTTCATGAAAAATGTATACAAATATATGAGATATATATGTATATATATACGTAACAACCGAATGTGAGCTTAGAGTGTTTCATTATATTGAGTTTACTCGTTGAGTACTAGGGCGACCTCTCGTCAAATGTTGACAAAGTATTTTTTGGGTTTTTTGGATTAAATTGTTTAATCCGATAATTCATGAGATGAATTGAATTAATTAATTTTATATCAAGAGTTTATATAAGTTTATTGTATAATAAATGTAAATTTGATTTACATTAAATTAGTAATTATTTTGTGAATTAATTTAATTATTAAATTAATATATAATATTAATTACTTATCTTATACAATTAATTAATTAAAGTAACTTAGTTAAGTAATTGGATTGTTTAGTTAAAGTAACTAAATGATTCATAAAAGGTAACTTAGTTTGTTTTATGATAAAGTTGGTGAGATTAAATTTTAACCTTGGTTAAGTTGCTTTTTGAAATAAGTTGGTGAGATTAAATTTTAACCTTGGTTAAGTTGCTTTTTGAAATAAGTGGTGTAGAGTAAAGATGCTTTTAAACCATGGTTTATATTTAAATGGCTTGGGTTTAGTTTTTCTTAAATTTTATTAATAAAATCAAAAGAATTAAAAGAAAATGAAATGCTTTTCTCTTTTTACTCCACTACTGCCGAGCATAAAAGAGAACCAAAAATAAAGCATTTTTTTAGAAGCAGCAGCTCACTGCCGAGCAAGAACAAGGAAAAAATTATTTTTGTTTTCCAAAATCCAAGCCACAAACCTCACCAAAATTACCCAATCATAATTTTAAGAGCATAGATTTAATCCTTAAGAGTTAAGGGTTGATTATTGTTCTTGAAGCTTTCCTTTTCCTAGGGTTTTAAGAGTTAAAATTTGGGGAAAAGTTGGTTGCCACTCTTGAGTGATCAAACCACCTTTTGATCACCAAGATTTGTTCTTGGAAGAACTTAATTTGGTGGAATTTGAAGAAAGCTCAAAGCTTGGAAGATTTGGAAAAGCTTGAAGAAAAGGATCATTGGCAAAGCTTGTTGGTAAATTTAATTTGTAAATTTATTGTTAGATTTGTTGATGATTATTGTTGAGAAAAATTGTTGTGGATTTGTTGGATTAATTGGAAGTATGTAAGTGAGGAATTATGAGCATTGAAGTGTATGATAATTGATATATAGTTGATATAGAAATTTTTGTATGCTTGGAGTAATTTTCAAGAGTTGGAAGTTATGTAATATGCTTGGAATAATTTTTTCAAGAGTTGGAAAATTATTTTGTAGGCTTGAATTAATTTTTCAAGTGTTGGAAAATTAATTTTAGTATGTTTGGATTATTTTCAAGTGTTGAAAATAATTATGATGCTTAGATTAATTTGTCAAGAGTTGGTAGATTGATTAAAGTGTGTATAAAATTTTAATTAAGCTTATGGTAATTTTTTAATGCATGGAAAATATTTTTAGTGAATTAGGAAAATTTTAAGTTGATAAAAAATTTTAAACCCACTGTGACTATCACTGCCGAAAATTAAAAAAAAAAAAACATATTCGCACGGGATTTGATCTCGGGCGCGTTCCGCTGCGTTCGGCATTGCCGTTCCTCACTCAACAAGTGGTATCAGAGAGATACGTGCTTCTAATTGTTCATGTTCCTTTACAATTTTTCTTAATGTAATAAAATGCACATGCATACATTTAAGTGTTAATTACATGCTTTAGGCATTTTTGGACATGCATACATTTTATATATTTGTATGCATTTGACTTTGGAAAAATCTCTACGCTAGATCATTAAGTGTCATTATTTTAGTTGAAAATATGACATGGTCCGACTTGTCTATACGGTGTTAGTGAAACCATTGTGATTATTCTCAATATTGCTAAAGCATGAGGGATTGGTTATAATGTTTTGTACTATTCCGGTTAAGCATGAGATTAGTCGAATTTAAGAGAAAGTATTATCCAATATTGCTAAAGCGTGAGGTTAATATTAGTATCTTACTTTCGGTAATAGACAAGTTGATCTAAAAATTAAACTATCCAATATTGCTAAAGCATGAGGATGAGATTCAATTTAAGACCGAATGTAAGAGTTGCATGAGATGCAATTGACAATAGTTGTCTACCTTCTCGAATTTACAAAGGTCAATATTGCTAAAGCGTGAGATTTGCGTAAATGTCAAGAAGGATCTACTTTGCTTTGTGAGATTTAAGAGTTAAATTTCCGTATTCTTGTTTGTAGAGATTATAAAGAATACGTAAGACAATGCGATGGCACTTTATAGAAAAAGTAAACCCATATTTTATTTAGTGTTTTTATCATGATATTTAAATATTAATTTCTGCTTTTTTTTTTATCCTTGTGTAGACAGAATGTCTGTGTCGAACCTGCTTTCACGTATACTTGACATGCATAAGCTCCAGGGTGCTGTTAACTATAATGTTTGGCTTATGAATCTCCGTATTCTTTGCCAAGCGGAGCAACTTGAATATGTTCTAGATCGTCCAATGCTCGCAAGGGTTTCGGATGATGCTTTAGATGAAGAATGTGAGACGTTCATCAGATGGAAGAATGATGATCGGAAAGTATGGTCATACATCTTGGGGTCTATGGTGCCGGAACTACAGAGGAAGTATATGCCGATGCATGATTCCGGATCCATTTTGATGCATTTGAATGAACTATTCAGTGATCGACCACATGTAGAGATGCATAGGGTGGCTGTCGAGCTTTTTCATACTTTCCTCCTTGAGGGAAAACCCGTTAGCCCACATGTGATGAAGCTAATAGATTGTATTGAAGAGCTCGAAAGGATGGATATTCATATTGATAACCGCCTCGAGAATAGTATGATTCTCACATCTCTTCCTAAGTCTTTCAAGGACCTTATCGTTAACTTTAACATGCATAAGATGTTTCCCACCTATTCTGAGTTGCACAATATGTTGCTGACAGCTCAAGATGACATGAATAAGAATAGTTCTACATTCATGATCACCGGTGCTTCTTCTTCTTGACCTTCTCAGACTTCTCAAAAGCCGGCTGGGAAGAAACAGAGAAAGAAAAAGAAAGTTAAAGGTAAAGGTCCTAAGGTTGCTTCCACAGGGGTTTCTAAGCCAAAGGTAAAAACAGATGTTGCGAAAGGAAAATGTTTCTACTGCGACATGCTTGGACACTGGAAACGCAACTGTCTGAAATATTTAGCCTATTTGAAGAAAGCTCCATCAGGTATTTGTTTTCCTATTATTGACATTACACTTGCTTTTGATTCTAGTTCGACTTGGGTGTTAGACAACGCTTGTCCCTATCACATTTGCAATTCATTGCAGGATCTGAGGGAAACTAGAATATTGAAGCCGGGAGAGATCCAACTGTGAGTAGGGAATGAAGATTCTCTACAAGTTGAAGCAGTAGGAATTTTGTTTTTGAAACTCTCGGATTAATGTAATATTCAATTTAATAACTGTTATTTTATGCCGAATATGATACGGAAAATCATTTCGCTTTATGTACTTGACAGCGAAGGATTTCATGTAAATATTAAAGATGGTCTTTTGGATTTATATGATAATATAAATGTTTTACTTGTTTCATGTCCCATGGTTGATGGTCATTACATTCTTACCAAAAATCGTGATGTCTTTAATATAGAGAAATCTAAAAGGAAAAGATCGGGTGAAATAAATAACACAGAATTTTGGCATATGAGATTAGGTCATATAGGCATAAAACGCCTAACCAAACTAGTTAAGGATTGTGTGATATCGGATCTAACCATAGAACCTTTACCAGTTTGTGAATATTGTATTCAAGGTAAAATGACCAAATCCTCATTTAGTGGTGTTGGACACCGTGCTAATGATTTATTGAAACTTGTGCATTCCGATGTATGTGGTCCTATAAATCATACTGCCATGGGTGGGTTTCAATACTTTGTAACTTTTATCGATGATTTTTCATGATTTGGTTATGTGTTTCTTATGAAACACAAATCAGAAACTTTTGAAAAGTTCAAAGAATACCGATTTGAAGTAGAGAAACAAACCGAAAAACTCTTGAAATGCCTTTGATCAGATCGAAACGGTGAGTACATGAGTAGTGAGTTCATGAGCAGTGAGTTCGTGAGTTATTTAAAAGAGAATGGGATTCTCGCTCAGTATGCTCCTTCAGGCACTCCTCAACACAATGGTGTTTCGGAGAGGAGGAATCGAACTTTATTAGATATGGTTCGATCGATGATGAGTTTTACTGATCTACCAATATACTTATGGGGCCATGCTCTAGACACTGCCGCTCATCTTCTGAACAAAGTTCCATCGAAAGCCGTTCCGACTACTCCATATGAGTTATGGACTGGAAGGAAATCGAGTCTTAAGTATGTTAAGATTTGGGGTTGTCCTGCCTATGTAAGAGTTGCACAACGGGATAAACTTGTACCTAGAGGGTACAAATGTCGATTCATTGGATATCCTAAAAATTCCATGGGATATCAGTTCTATGATCCTGAGAACCGAAATGTGTTCGTTACTCGAAATGCAACTTTCTTATAAACACAATTTGTGTTAGAAAGTGCAGATCATAGAATGATTGATTTAGATGAAGTCAATCAAAGTAACATTGAATCAATGATAGAACCGGAAGTTCAGGAAGATGAGATACCTTTAACACAACCACCTCGTAGGTCAGAAAGGATATCGAGACCCCCTATCAGATATGGGATGTCATCTGATGATACCCTCGATGTTTTCTTAGTTGAAGAAAAAGATCATTTAACCTACAGAGAGGCGATGTTAGACATCGATGCGGAGAAATGGCTGGAAGCTATGAAATCCGAGATTGCCTCAATGCATGATAATCAAGTCTGGGACTTGGTTCCGCTTCCCGTTGGAATTGTTCCTATCGGTTGTAAATGGGTTTACAAGAGGAAGCGGAGGCCCGATGGAAAGGTTGAAACCTTTAAGGCCCGACTAGTAGCAAAAGGATATACTCAGAAATCAGGTATTGATTATGAGGAAACATTTTCTCCTGTAGCCATGCTTAAGTCAATCAGGATTTTATTAGCTATTGCCGCACACTATGATTATGAAATTTGGCAGATGGATGTGAAAATGACTTTCCTGAATGGAAATCTTGAGGAAGATATCCATATGGAACAACCTGAGGGATTCGCATTCGCTAAAGATCCTAATCTGGTATGTAAGCTTAAAAAGTCTATTTATGGACTTAAACAAACTTCCTTTAGTTGGAATCTTCGTTTTGACGATATGATCAGATCGTTTGGTTTCATTAAAAACGAAGAGGAATCATGTGTCTATAAAAAGGTAAGTGGGAGCATGGTAGTCTTCTTGGTGCTTTATGTTGATGATATACTTATTATCGGAAACGATATAGGTATGTTACAATCTGTCAAAGCCTATCTCAGTAAGAATTTCTCCATGAAGGATTTGGGAGAAACCTCTTATATACTAGGTATAAAGCTTTATAGAGATAGAGCGAGGAGGCTGATAGGACTCTCTCAGTCTAAGTACATTGATTTGATCTTAGAAAGGTACAACTTCGTTGATTGTAAGACAATCAATATGCCTTTCAAACATGGTATTCATCTGTCTAAGAAAATGTGTCATAAGACAGATGATGAAAGGGCTAAAATGTTTAGCCAGCCTTATGCTTCTGCTGTTGGTAGCATAATGTATGCCATGTTCTGTAATAGACCTGATATCAGCATGGCTATAGGTGTTACAAGCCGTTATCAGTCTGATCCAGGTCAGGACCATTGGATGGCTGTGAAACATATTCTGAAATACCTTAAGGGTACAAAGGATAAGTTTCTCATTTATGGAGAAAATGACTTACAATTGAGAGGTTACACGGATTCAGATTTTCAATCTGATCCAGATGATAGAAAGTCTACATCTGGGTTTGTGTTTTCTCTCAATGGCGGTGCCATTAGTTGGAAAAGCACCAAACATGGTTTGACTGCTGATTCCACCACCGAGGTAGAATACATTGATGCTTCAGAAGCCGCAAAGGAAGCTGTCTGGATCAAAAAGTTTATTGCGGAGCTTGGAGTAGTCCCATCTATAGTAGATCATATTCCATTATTCTGTGACAACAATGGTGCGATAGCTCAAGCCAAGGAACCTCGCACTCATCAGAAATCTAAGCATATGGAACGAAAGTATCACATAATTAGAGAAATTTTGGCTAGAGGTGATATTGTAGTTTGTAAAGTACGAACTGAAGAAAATATAGCGGATCCACTGACTAAAGCATTAACTCCCAAGGTGTTTGAGAAACACGTGGAGTCGATGGGTATTAGATACCATCGTGAATGGCACTAGATCAAGTGGGAGTGTTGGAAATGGTGATCAAGCACCATTCACTTTTTGTATGAATATTTGATATTTATGCAATATAATATTTATTTTATCATGATTATTTATTTTTATATGTGGTAAAACTCTTACTTTATTTTATATTGTAAATCTAAGAGTTAGATTACTCTAAGAGTTAGAGATTTCGAGTTTCACTCGGAACCTTATATGAAATTGGTAAAGACCCGAGAGTTACAACATATGGTGATATAGTTGTAAGAGTTGCAAATGGTGTTGAGAAATAGCACGCATTCTCTCGAATATAAATTATTTCTGGTCTAGATATAGTGACATGGGTCGGTCATTATATTGGTAAGACTAGTGCATTGTCTATATATGTAATGGACATATGGTTTGTCTCAACAGACTGTGAGCTTAGTGGAAATTCGTATAGAAATGCAGATAGTCATTAGTTGAATGAGTATTGAACAAACTCATAAAAAATGACTAATAGATATTCCATAAAATTGTCAATAGTTGTCTTTTTGAGTTGAGTAGTTATTGTGGTCCTTTGACTTAAGACACCACAGTGGTATTGTGAGTGATCCTCTATGCCTGATACCATGCATGTCAGAGACCTTTCATGGTCTGACCGTTGGATGTCTGTTAGGTATAGACCGATGCTCACGAAGGTCGGTGTGTGTTAATATGAGGATTCGTCAGTCCATATGGTTGGATTATGTTTCCAGATATTTTTCAAAGTATATTCCGAAAATCTTTTGGCCAAAAGTACGTCGAATAAATTATTTTCTTTGACATTATAAATAATATTGAAAAGAGTTTCGCATATATTATTTATTAATGGAATATAATTTTGAAAAGTTAGTTTATATTGAGTAGATAAGGTTTTGACAGTTTAACTATAACCTTACTCAATTAGAAAAGGAAATGACGAAGGGATTATACATTAGCGTTTTAACCTCGACTTGTATGGTTCGACGTGTCGTGCTGTTTAGTCATGATTTGTAGGTGGACAGGCCTTCATGAAATATGTATTCAAATATATGAGATATATATGTATATATATATATAACAACCGAACGTGAGCCTAGAGAGTTCCATTATATTGAGTTTACTCGTTGAGCACTAGGGCGACCTCTCGTCAAATGTTGACAAAGTATTTTTTGGGTTTTTAGGATTAAATTGTTTAATCCGATAATTCATGAGATGAATTGAATTAATTAATTTTATATCAAGAGTTGATATAAGTTTATTGTATAATAAATGTAAATTTGATTTACATTATATTAGTAATTATTTTGTGAATTAATTTAATTGTTAAATTAATATATAATATTAATTACTTATTTTATACAATTAATTAATTAAAGTAACTTGGTTAAGTAATTGGATTGTTTAGTTAAAATAACTAAATGATTCATAAAAGGTAACTTAGTTTGCTTTATGATAAAGTTGGTGAGATTAAATTTTAACCTTGGTTAAGTTGCTTTTTGAAATAAGTGGTGTAAAGTAAAGATGTTTTTAAACCATGGTTTATATTTAAATGGCTTGGGTTTAGTTTTTCTTTAATTTTATTAAGAAAATCAAAAGAATTAAAAGCAAATGAAATGCTTTTCTCTTTTTACTCCACTACTGCCGAGCATAAAAGAGAACCAAAAATAAAGCATTTTTTTTTAGAAGCAGCAGCTCACTGCCGAGCAAGAACAAGGAAAAAATTGTTTTTGTTTTCCAAAATCCAAGCCACAAACCTCACCAAAATTACCCAATCATAATTTTAAGAGCATAGATTTAATCCATAAGAGTTAAGGGTTGATTATTGTTCTTGAGGCTTTCCTTTTCCTAGGGTTTTAAGAGTTAAAATTTGGGGAAACGTTGGTTGCCACTCTTGAGTGATCAAACCACCTTTTGATCACCAATATTTGTTCTTGGAAGAACTTAATTTGGTGGAATTTGAAGAAAGCTCAAAGCTTGGAAGATTTGGAAAAGCTTGAAGGAAATGATCATTGGCAAAGCTTGTTTGTAAATTTAATTTGTAAATTTATTGTTAGATTTGTTGATGATTATTGTCGAGAAAAATTGTTGTAGATTTGTTGGATTAATTGGAAGTATGTAAATGAGGAATTATGATAATTGAAGTGTATGATAATTGATATATAGTTGATATAGAAATTTTTGTATGCTTGGAGTGATTTTCAAGAGTTGGAATTTATGTAATATGCTTGGAATAATTTTTTCAAGAGTTGGAAAATTATTTTGTATGCTTGAATTAATTTTTCAAGTGTTAGAAAATTAATTTTAGTATGTTTGGATTATTTTCAAGTGTTGAAAATAATTATGATGCTTAGATTAATTTGTCAAGAGTTGGTAGATTGATTAAAGTGTGTATAAAATTTTAATTAAGCTTATGGTAATTTTTTAATGCATGGAAAATGTTTTTAGTGCATTAGGAAAATTTTAAGTTGATAAAAAATTTTAAACCCACTGTGACTGTCACTGTCGAAAATTTAAAAAAAAAAATATTCACTCGGGATTTGATCTCGGGCGCGTTCCGCTGCGTTCGACATTGTCGTTCCTCACTCAACATTTACAATATCAATACCTAAAATATATGTTCAACCCATAAAATGTGCGGGTCATGTGCTAATTTTAAATAAAGCATGGACAATAAGGCCTAAAGCGTAATAGTTGTACAAGCTTGGTGTAATACCCTGGGAATTCAAGATGTTAGGAGGCCAGACCAACCAACTGTTGTAAATTCTTCAATTATAAGAAAGGGTTTTATGTCCTTTGCTTTAATTCAGGGGTGGTTACTATCCTGAAGGGTTATGACCCCACCCCAAGGGGTGCCCCTTTGGCACCCCTCCATGCCTTATAAAAGAAGGCTATTCCCTCCAAATTTGGTGGTTGAAAAATGGCAAAACAGACTAGACATAAAAAATCCTGCATTTTCAGACACTTGTTTTCCCTTTGTTTTGAGAAGAGATCCACCATCTTCCTTGTTCAAAACCTTGTCAAGGAGTGCACCTTGGACAAGAAGCATCCAAGTTATCCTGGGAGAACGTTGGCCAATTCGGATCCGTAGAGCACCTGTGACGGGGCCAATAAGTTCTTAAGGACAGAGAACTTCTCGACTTGGAATTTCAGTAACTTCTGAATTTTCTTATTAGTCCTTTTATTGGTTTTGTGTTTTAGGGTTTATTTTTCATATAGATATTGTTGGGAATTGATCTGTTGTTGTTTGCATGCTAATTGTTGTTTAATGACACTAAATATCCAACAATCTTAAGAACTTATTGTATCGTGTTATTAAATAGTAATTTGCATGTTAGGGTTTTAATATTTTCTGGAAAATACGAACTGTGCATGAAAAACCCGTAGGGCGTTCGAACGCCCAACGCACGCGAAGGCTAAAAATTTGAATTCTCATAAGAACGTTCGAACGCGTCTTCAAACGCAACTCGAACGAAAGCCTTCTGCCTTAGAACGTTCGAACGCGTACTAAACGCAACTCGAACGCAAACTCTCTGGAATCATTCCGTTCGAACGCGTTCACGAACGCTATACGAACGTGAACTCTCTGGAATCAATCCGTTCGAACGCGTTTCAAACGCTACTCGAACGTGAACTCTCTGGAAACACATCGTTCGAACGCGTTATCAAACGCAACACGAACGCACACACACTGGACAGTCTCGTTCGAACGTGTAGATACGAACGCGACACTAACGATATAGTCCTGTAATTCCTATAAACTGCAAACTTAAATAATATTAACTTGGTAAGTCATATACTGTTAACACATTAATCTTGGAAGTATAGATTTAAGTTATTATTAGGTTGTTCAATTATCACAAGCATTCACATAGTGATAAAGTTGAAATTGTTTGATTGTTGCATAATTGGTTGAGAATTTAAAGTGTAATAATACACAAGTAATTCCATCCAATCTTGATTGAATTATATATATCTACATTTATCGTTTATCACTTTGAACAAGATCATTCGTTGATCGTTGTGCAATTTGTCTTTCGTAGACTAATTGACCCTGTTGATTTTCCAGTTACATATGGCTAGCGGAAATATCACGGTACCGGTCTCTCATGGAGAAAAACCGAGAGAAATTTGGTGGGGCAAATTTCAAACAATGGCAGAGTAAGATGCTGTTCTACCTGACAACTCTCCAGTTGGCAAAATTCCTCAAAGATCCTCCGGGTCCTGTGGAGGGTGAATCCGAGAAGGCCAAGGAAGAGCGAGAACAGACTTGGATGTCTGGAGACTTCTTATGCAAGAACTACCTTTTGGGTGGTCTTGACAATACCCTGTACAATGTGTACCAAGGCATGACTTCTGCGAAGGTTCTCTGGGAATCTCTCGAGAAGAAGTACAAAACCGAAGATGCCGGACAAAAGAAATTTGTCGTGGGTAGGTTCTTGGACTACAAGATGGTAGATTCAAGGACAGTGATGTCTCAGTTGGGTGAACTGCAATTGATCATTCATGAAATACTGGATGAGGGAATGAAACTCTGTGAGATGTTTCAAGTTGCCGCCATAATTGAAAAGTTGCCTCCATCATGGAATGACTTCAGGATTTATCTGAAACACAAAAAAGAAGCAGATGAGCCTTGAAGACCTCGGTGTTCGATTGAGAATCGAGGAGGACAACAGGATGTCCGAGAAGGCCAGCTACAAGACTCTGGAGTCTAAGGCCAACATCATTGAAGGTGTAAAGGGTAGCAAAAAGAGAAAGAACAGTGGAGCTGACTTTGGGAACAAGAAGTTCAAGGGAAAATGCTACAACTGTGGAAAGAGCGGTCATATGTCAAAGGACTGCAGAAACAAGAAGTCTCAGGACAAGGGCAAGAAAAAGAAAAATGAGGCCCATGTCACTGAAGGTGAGCAGCTGACTGATGATATCTCAGAGATGGAACTATCAGCAGTGGTAACTGAAGCCAACATAGTTGGGAATCCGAGAGAATGGTGGGTAGACACTGGGGCTACTCGTCATATCTGTGCAGACAGTAAGATGTTTTCCATGTACCAGAAGGTCGATGGCGGCGATCATCTGACAATGGGAAACTCGTCTACCTCTCAGGTGGTTGGACAAGGCACAGTGGTTCTGAAGATGACATCCGGAAAGGAGCTAACATTGAAAAATGTACTGCACGTTCCAGATATTCGGAAGAACTTGGTCTCGGGCTCTCTTCTTAGTAAGGCTGGTTTTAAGCTTGTATTTGTTTCTGATAAGTTTGTAATGACAAAGAATGATATGTATGTAGGAAAAGGTTACCTGACTGAGGGCCTTTTTAAGCTAAATGTAATGACTGTTAACCGTGCTATTAATAAAGCTAGTTCGTCTGCTTATATTATTGTGTCACAAAATGTATGGCATGGGAGGTTAGGACATGTTAATTATGATACTATGCGTAAATTAATTAACATGGACCTCATACCTAAATTTGCTATTGATGGCCAACATAAGTGTGAAGCATGTGTTGAAGCAAAAATGCATCGAACATCATTTCATTCTATAGAACGTAGTTCTGAACCGCTGGAACTTGTACATACCGATGTATGTGACATGAATATTGTGCAAACAAGAGGCGGTAAAAAGTACTTTGTCACTTTTATCGATGACAGCACAAGATTCTGTTATGTGTACTTGCTGAGAAGCAAAGCTGAAGCAATTGAGAGCTTCGTACACTATAAGAACGAAGTTGAAAACCAACTGGGCAAGAATATCAAAAGAATCAGGAGTGATAGAGGCGGTGAATACGTTTCACCATTCGGTGAATATTGTTCTGTGCACGGAATTATTCACGAAACCACTGCTCCTTATTCTCCTCAACAGAACGGAATTGCGGAACGCAAAAACCGAACGTTGAAGGAAATGATGAACGCCATGTTGACAAGTTCGGGTTTACCCCAGAACTTGTGGGGGGAAGCCTTGCTTTCCGCAAACTACGTTCTGAACAAGCTTCCTCACAGAAGACTAGACAAGACACCATATGAATTGTGGAAAGGTTTCGTACCTTCCTACAAATACCTCAAAGTGTGGGGGTGTCTTGCCAAAGTAATGGTTCCTAAACCTAAGAAGGTTAGAATAGGACCTAAAACTGTTGACTGTATATTCATTGGATATGCTCACAACAGTAGTGCGTATCGATTCTTGGTGCACAAGTCGGAGTCCTGACATCAATCCTAATATGATAATTGAGTCAAGGAATGCGATATTTTTTGAAGAGACGTTTCCTTGTAAGGAAAGACAAATAACTGGGTCTCTCAAAAGAACAATGATACTGAAAAGGACAGTAATCAAGTTGACCAAGAATCAGATCAACGTGTAAATGCTGAGACAATCGAGCCTAGACGTAGCAAAAGGGCTAGAACGTCTAAGTCGTTTGGTCCCGATTTTCTAACATACTTGTTAGAAAATGAGCCTCAAAGTTATAAAGAAGCATGACTTCTCCGGAGGCACCTCTTTGGAAAGAGGCTATTAACAGTGAGATTGATTCAATCCTACAGAACCATACTTGGGAGTTGGTTGATCTTCCGCCAGGTTGTAAGCCGCTGGGCTACAAATGGATATTCAAAAGGAAGATGAAAACGGATGGATCAATAGATAAGTATAAGGCAAGACTTGTCATAAAAGGTATAGACAAAAGGAAGGCCTTGATTACTTTGACACCTATTCACCGGTGACTCGCATCACATCGATAAGAATGCTCATAGCCATAGCAGCTATATTGGTCTTGAAATACATCAAATGGATGTAAAGACAGCATTCTTGAATGGTGAATTGGATGAAGAAATTTACATGGAACAACCAGAAGGGTTTAGTGTTCCTGGACAAAACAGAAGGTGTGCAAACTTGTAAAATCCTTGTACGGATTAAAACAAGCACCGAAACAATGGCATGAGAAATTTGACAAAGAGATGTTGTCAAATGGGTTTAAAACCAATGAGTGTGATAAGTGTGTGTACACCAAATCAACTCAAAAAGGATATGTCATTGTGTGTCTCTATGTAGACGATATGCTGATAATTGGTAGTAATCATGAAATGATTAAGCTTACCAAAAACGTGTTATCCAGCAGATTTGATATGAAAGATATGGGGATAGCTGATGTGATCCTAGGAATAAAGATTTCTAGGACATCAGACGGATATATTATCACAGACTCATTATATTGAGAAGATACTCGATAAATATATCAAAGGGGATCTAAACGTGGCTAGAACCCCTGTAGACCTAACTCTTCATTTATCAAAGAATACTGGTTCAAGCATATCGCAACTAGAGTATTCGAGAATCATTGGAAGTCTGATGTATCTCACGAATTGCACACGACCCGATATCGCTCAAGCTGTGAATCGGCTTAGCAGATATACGAGTAATCCAGGACACAACCACTGGAAAGCCATAGTAAGAGTTTTGAGGTATCTGAGAGAAACTTCAAAATATGGGCTACATTACGAGAGATATCCTGCTGTACTAGAGGGTTACAGCGATGCTAACTGGATATCTGATACGGTGGATTCCAAATCCACGAGTGGATTTGTTTTCACACTTGGTAATGCGGCCGTGTCATGGAAATCCTCGAGGCAAACATGTATTGCCCGGTCTACTATGGAATCAGAGTTCATAGCGTTAGACAAAACAGCGGAAGAAGCAGAATGGCTTAGAAACTTCCTGGAGGATATTCCTAGTTGGCCCAAACCGGTGCCAGCGATAAGCATACATTGTGACAGCCAATCGGCTATTGGGAGAGCCCAAAATACAATGTATAATGGTAAGTCTCGACACATACGTCGGAGACATAATACCATACGTCAACTGCTCTCAAGTGGCATAATAACGATCGATTATGTCAGGTCGAAGGAAAACCTAGCGGATCCACTAACTAAAGGTTTACCTCGAGAGCAAGTTGAGAAGTCATCGAGGGGAATGGGCTTGAAGCCTAAATCTAAGAATTGTCACTGTGGAAACCCAACCTAGCTGACTGGAGATCCCAAGATCTAGGTTCAAAAGGGACAACAGAAACTTTGTGCAATTCAAAACGAGCACTGAAGAGTTTCGTACTCTTTCCCATTCCGTGGATGACGCTGAGTGCTGTCTGTCATTGGTGAGGATAAGCTTTGGCTTTTAATGATCACTATATTAGGAGATGAGTCCTAATGGGGGTAAAGACAGATTACCTCTCCATAGTAGATCACCTATTTCAAGTAAGAAGTGCGGCCGCTTCCATGGGAACCTTTAAAGGCGGGTTACCCTAGAGTGCTTGATGAATCCAGGACTGTTGTTCAGGGCAAAAATGAACACAACCGTAGAACGGGAAAATGGTCGAATTAAAGCTGTGTGTTGGCAATTGTCTTGGTTTACACTAACGGCAGAACAGTTCAAGACTATGGGTCACTGGTTTGCCTAGTAAATCCGATTGTCATTCACTAGGAAAGGTTCAAGGCGAAAGCTACCTATTTCGATGCAGTTTTAGTTCACGGTATCTCTCTCACGTGTCTGAATGGATAATTGAAGAATTGTGGGGGATTGTTGTAAATTCTTCAATTATAAGAAAGGGTGTTTATGTCCTTTGCTTTAATTCAGGGGTGGTTACTACTCTTGAAGGGTTATGACCCCACCCCAAGGGGTGCCCCTTTGGCACCCCTCCATGCCTTATAAAAGAAGGCTATTCCCTCCAAATTTGGTGGTTGAAAAATTGGCAAAACAGACTAGACATAAAAAATCCTGCATTTTCAGACACTTGTTTTCCTTTGTTTTGAGAGAGAACAGATCCACCATCTTCCTTGTTCAAACCCTTGTCAAGGAGTGCACCTTGGACAAGAAGCATCCAAGTTATCCTGGGAGAACGTTGGCCAATTCGGATCCGTAGAGCACCTGTGACGGGGCCAATAAGTTCTTAAGGACAGAGAACTTCTCGACTTGGAATTTCAGTAACTTCTGAATTTTCTTATTAGTCATTTTATTGGTTTTGTGTTTGGGTTTATTTTTCATATAGATATTGTTGGGAATTGATCTGTTGTTTTTGCATGCTAATTGTTGTTTAATGACACTAAATATCCAACACCAACCTCCCTAAGCCTATCTAAAACTCTGACTTATCACAAGACACATGAATCCATGATAGCCATTTATGTTAAACTCATAAGATGTAAATACGCAATAGGGCTTCGTGCTCACATACACAATCCATTACTAAACATACCCAAGTTCTTTGCAAACAACTATCTAAATGTAAATACACAAGTACATAATTCGCCACAAAATATACACAACAACAAAGCCTAATACAAAATTCTCCTAGGTGACTTGCAATATAAATATCCAGCATCCAACGCGCTATCTTCGCCAAAGAGTGTGGCCTTAACAAAAGTGATGAAGTCCTGCAAAACACTAAGAAAACTGGCGGGGGAGTGTTGAAAAGACTCGGTGAGCAGATACCAACAAAATAAACTTCAACATATGTAAGAGTTTTATCAAAATAACTCTTGAAATCAAAGTGCATAACTTTTTCCTTAGATGTCATAACCAAAACGAATCAAGCGCCCAACGCCCAAGTCGCGTACAAAGATTGAACGATGAACAAAACAAGCCTTTATCGACAAAGATAGTGGGTCGATCCATTTCTGATGGGCGAGACCCTAAACAAGCGCCTCAGTGAAATATAAAGAAAAATCATAAAACATGAAAACATGATTCAAACGTCGAGATAGAAACATATCAATATCATGCATGCCCAATATCATTTTTTTTTTGTTCAAATCAAGAATTCCAAATCATAAATCTTTTTGAAACATAAGCATGAAAATCATAAAACAAGGTATCTAATCACAGTGTGTTTGAAAGTTGAAAGTTCACAGATAACAGGTGATTGGTCGGATTGACGATTTACAATAGGATAAGAATTTGATGAGATTCTTTTTCTAGCAACTCCTAGAATTGAAAGCAAACTAAAATGAAATTGTTCAACCAAGGATTATCGGTTGTTACATTCCCTAAATCTAATTCAAAATCTACGATTAAACTCTTGAATGATAACGAAGTTGATTAATTTCCCTAAGAATCGAAACCAGAAGGATCACACCTAATGAACACGGTTAAATTTTCTAGTTTAATGATTAAGAAAATATCACTACATTATGCCGCATTACCCTTCATTGTCTAAACATTTACAAGACTTCCTCAAACTTCTCCCCCATGACCAAATCTGTCCAACCTAATGAAAGCCACTACAATCTCCATTCAACAACTTATTACCCTATATCTAACTTTCATCAAACACTCCCCCCATAGTCTCTATTATGGCCGAAACACACCTTTCTGCCCAAGCTCAATATTTTTCCTCTATCATGACCGAATTTATTTCTACTATAAACACTCCACAAACTCATCAATCCAACAACATAGCAAATCAATTAAATCTTTCTCCAACAAATCCCCCCAAGTAGCCGAAACTAAATCTCACTCTAGCACCAAAAAATTTCTTCTCTCCAAATACCATAACCACACCACACCTCCAAGAACATCATAAAATCATAAAAAAAAATCACTAATCTTACATTTCTACAAGGTTCATAACCACCCAAATCAAACCTATAATAAATATGACTCAAGATAAGGCTTAAACAACATAGTGAAATGTATTAGCTAGATTAACAAACCAAAAGAAGCAAATAGATGAAGCTCGTTATCTTTAAAATCGCAAAACCAAAAACCCCCTAATTTCTTGCAACAACCGAGTATGAAGAGAGGGATTAGGGTTGATTTACTTGCCTTCCTTGTTCACTACAACTCAAGACTTTGCTAGGGGATTAAATGGATGAGAATTGCAAGCTAAGGGAAAAGATTTCAATCAAGAAAATCTTTCTAGGTTTGAATTAAATATTCAAATATTTAGTTAACAAGGAAAAAATAATAATAATAATACTGTTCACAATAATATTAAATTTATAATATTATTAGTTAAAAAAATGACTACAGATGAAAAAAATTATTAAAGATGAATAAAGTTAAGAGATATAGTTTTTTAATAATAAGTTAATAGAAATAGGTTTTTTAATAAATTTCTAAAAATAAAAAATCTCTTTTTAAAACACACACCCCGTACATGCGCATGGGGTGTGAATTTTATTATTATTTTTTTTTTTGTGTTAAATTTTTTGTCCAATTTGATAATTTTACTATAACATGTTTAAATGATTAAATGTTGAATTGAATTAAATAGGAAAGTTTCTATTATAATTGAGTTTTTTTAATAAAAGCCATGTTGTATCTTTCGTGTCATTAAACGAAAATTAACATGCAAACTAATATTAATCATTCCAAAACCAGAACACAACAATGGAATCAAATGTACATTAACATGTCAAATTGAACATAAACCATAAGATTGAGAAAAACCTGGAAAATGTAGAAAATGATGAAGACTCCATCCAAGTCGAGTTGCCTCTGTCATTAAGAACTTATTAGCCCCGTCTCGGTGCTCTACGGATTGTTTTGTGGCTAACGTTCTTCCATGATTACTTGGATACTTCTTGAAAAAAGGGGCACTCCTTTTACAAGATCTTGAACAAGGAATATCGAGGAAACTCTCTCTATTTGCTAAATGACTCTAGACAAATGAATGACTTGTATGAATTTATGGATCTTCTAAAAATGAACCCAAGGCTCCTATATATAGGCATGGAATGGTGTCTTTGAGGGCACCCTTTAGTTTGGGGTGTAACCCTCCTAGGGGTTATACCCATTCCCTTATGCCCTTTGAAGCCTAGAGACTCATCCTTTCAATTTAGAGGACATATCCCTACATGTTTGTGTCTTTCCCATAAGGCACTACTCAAGGGACATGACCATCATATACACATACTATATATATTTAGAGAATTTACAACAACCCCCCACAATTCTCTAAATATTAATCCAGACACTTAATAGAGTTTCCGTGAAATAAAATTGCATCAAAATAGGTAGCTTTCGCCTTAAACATTTCATAGTGAATAACAATCGGATTTACTTGGCAAACCAGTGACCCATAGTCTTGAACTGTTCTGCCGTTGGTGTAAACCAAGACAATTATCAACACACAGATTTACTTCGACCATTTCCCGTTCTACGGTTGTGTTCGTTTCGGCCATGAACATTGGTCTTGGATTCATCAAGTATTTTAAGGAATTCAGCATTTGAAAACTCTCATGGAAGCGGCCCCACTTCTTACTTGAAATAAGTGATCTACTATAAAGAGGTAATCTATTGTTTCTCCCATTATGACTATTCTCCTAATATAGTGATCATTGAAAGCCTTAACTTATCCTAACATTGACAGACAGGACTCTGCGTCATTACAAGAATGGGAAAGAGTATAAAATTCTACAGTGTTTGTTTTGAATTGCAAAAAGTTTCAGTTTTCCCTTTTGAACCTAAATCTTGGGATCTCTAGTCAGCTAGGTTGGGTTTCCACAATGACAATTCTTAATTTATAGGCTTCAAGCTCATTCCCCTCGATGACTTCTCAACTTGATCTTAAAGTAAACCTTTAGTAAGTGGATCCGCTAGGATTTCCTTCGATTTGACATAATTTATCAAAATTATGCCACTTGAGAGCAGTTGTCGTATGGTATTATGTCTGCGACGTATGTGTCGAGACTTACCATTATACATTGTATTTTGGGCTCTCCCAATAGTCGATTGACTATCACAATGTATGCTTATCGCTGGCACGGGTTTGGGCCAATTTGGAATATCCTCTAGGAAATTTCGAAGTCATTCCGCTTCTTCCGTTGTTTTGTCTAATTCTATGAATTTTGATTCCATAGTAGACCAGGCAATACATGTTTGCCTCGAGGATTTTCATGATACGGCTGCACCATCAAGTGTGAAAATAAATCCACTCGTAGATTTGGAATCCAGTGTATTAGATAACCAGTTAGCATCGATGTATCCCTCTAGAAAAGCAGGATATCTCGTATAATGCAGACCATATTTTGATGTTTCTCTCAAATACCTCAAAACTCTTACCATGGCTTTCCAGTGGTTATGTACTGGATTGCTCGTATATCTACTAAGCCTGTTTACAGCTTGAACGATATAAGGTCGTGTGTAATTTGTAAGATACATCAGACTTCCGATGATTCTCGAATACTCTAATTGTGATACACTTGAGCCAATATTCTTTGATAAATGAATAGTTATGTTTACAGGAGTTCTAGCCACATTTAGATCTCCTTTATTATATTTCTCAAGTATTTTCTCAACATAATGAGTCTGAGATAATATATACCTCTCTGATGTTCTGGAAATCTTAATTCCTAAGATCGCATCAGCTACTCCTAAATCTTTCATATCAAATTTGTTGGTCAATACTTTCTTGGTAAATTGAATCATCTCATGATTACTACCAATTATCAGCATATCGTCTACATAGAGACACACAATGACATGTTCTTTTTGAGTTGATTTGGTGTATACACACTTATCACACTCATTGATTTTGAACCATTTGACAACATCTATTTGTCAATTTTTTCATGGCATTGTTTAGGTGCTTGTTTTAATCCATATAAGGATTTTACAAGTTTGCACACCTTCTGTTCTTGTCCAGGAACATTGAAACCTTTTGGTTGTTCCATGTAAATCTCTTCATCTAGTTCACCATTTAAGAATGTTGTCTTTACATCCATTTGATGTATTTCAAGACTAAATATAGTTGTTATGGCTATGAGCATTCTTATTGACGCAATACGAGTCACTGGTGAATAAGTATCAAAGTAATCAAGGCCTTCTTTTTATCTATAACATTTTATGACAAGTCTTGCCTTGTACTTATCTATTGATCCATCCGGTTTCATTTTCCGTTTGAATATCCATTTGTAGCCAGTGGCTTACAACCCGGAGGAAGATCAACCAACTCCCAAGTATGATTTTGTAGGATGGAATCAATCTCAGTATTGATAGCCTCTTTCCACAAGGGTGCCTCTGACGAAGACATTGTTTCTTTATAGCTTTGAGGCTCATTTTCTAATAGGTATGTCAGAAAATCGGGTCCAAATGACTTACACGTTCTAGCTCTTTTGCTACGTCTAGGTTCAATTTTCTCAACATTTTTATGTTGATCCGATTCTTGGTTAATCTGATCACTATCTTTGACAGTATCAATAGTTCTTTTGAGAGACTTTGTTCTTTATCTTTCCTTATAAGGAAATGTCTCTTCAAAGAATGTCGCATTCCTTGACTCAATTATCATATTCGGATTGATGTTAGGAATTTCCGACTTATGTACCAAGAATCGATACGCACTACTGTTGTGAGCATATCCAATGAATATACAATCAACAGTCTTGAGTCATATTCTAACCTTCTTAGGTTTAGGAACCATCATTTTGGTAAGACACCCCCACACTTTCAAGTATTTGTAGGAAGGTACATGACATTTCCAAAATTCATATGGTGTCTTGTCCAATCTTCTGTGAGGTAGCTTGTTCAGAACGTAGTTGGCATAAAGCAAGGCTTCCCCCCACAAGTTCTGGTGTAAACCAGAGCTTGTCAACATGGCTTTCATAATTTCCTTCAACATTTGGTTTTTACGATCAGCAATCCCGTTTTGTTGAGGCGAATAAAGAGCAGTAGTTTCATGAATAATTCAATGATTGGAACAATATTCACCAAATGGTGACATATATTCACCTCCTCTATCACTCCTGATTCTTTTGATTTTCTTGCCAAGTTGATTTTCAACTTCGTTCTTATAGTGTAAAAAGCTCTTAATAGTTTTATCTTTGCTCCCCAGCAAATACACATAACAGAATCTTGTGCTATCATCGATAAAAGTGACAAAGTACTTTTTACCGCCTCTTGTTTGCACAATATTCATATCACACACATCGGAGTGTACAAGTTCCAATGGAGGTTCAGAACTTCGTTTTATGGAATGAAATGATGCTCTATGTATTTTTGCTTCAACACATGCCTCACATTTATGTTGGTTATCAATTGTAAATTTAGGTATAAGGTCAATGTTAATTAATTTACGCATTGTATCATAATTAACATGTCCTCACCTCTCATTCCATATATTTTGTGACTCAATAATATAAGCGGAAGATGTACCTTAATTATTAGCACTGTGTCGATTGACAATCATTACATTGAACTTGAAAAGACCCTCAGTGAGGTATCATTTTCCTATACAGACATCATTCTTGGTCAATACAAACTTATCAGAAACAAATACAAGCTTAAAATCATTCTTGCTAAGGAGTGAACCCGAAACAAAGTTCTTCTGAATATCAGGAACATGCAAGACATTCTTCAATGTAAGCTCTTTCCCAGATGTCATCTTCAGAACCTCTCTAGAGGTAGAAGAGTTTCCTATTGTCAGATGATCGCCACCATCGACCTTCTAATATGAGGAAAATATCTTGTCATTAGCACATATATGACGTGTAGCTCTAGTGTCTACCCATCATTCTTTCGGATTTCCAACCAGGTTGGTTTCTGTTACAACTGCTGAGAGGTTCACCTCTGATATCTCATCAGTTAGCTGCTCATCCTCAGTGACATGGTGATAAGCGGAAAATATATCAATATTTATCCCCCATTTGACCTAATATTTTATTTAGTTTTTCATTTTTGATGAACGTTTTGAAGTGTTTTTGTATATTTTGCAGATAAATAAAGTTTCGGGACTCAATGGAATCAACTCGGGGCTAAAACGATGAAAAATAGATGAAAAGGGAAAAATGGGAAAATTATTGTATTCGCATCACGACGCGCAACCTTCTCTGCGTCGGGACGCACACCAATAATTCAGCTGCCGACACGCGTCATCATTGTGTCATCACTATAGCACGCGTCGCGAAGCCCAAGCATTCACGCTTCGCGACACCGACATAATAATTCAGTCTGCCGACAGCCGTCATCTACTATAGCGCGCATCGCGACGCGCAAGCCCTCTGCGTCGCGACCCGCAAGGCAGATTTTTGCCTATAAAATGAGGTTGATTTCATTTCCAGTTTCATATTTTCCTTACCTTTCTTAATAAGAAACTGATGATTGTATATTGTTTGTATATATTAATAGTAATGTATTTTTATTTTTAGTAGTAGTAATAATAGTTTATTTATTTTATCTTTCTTTTATGTTTTGCAGTTAATTTCCATTGGGGGAAGGGTGAAACTTATATTATGATAATTTAGATAATTATAATATGTAAATTATAATTTAAAACCTGACTTAATTGGATACCGCATTTATGGTCAGTTAGACTTAATTAAATTAATTTTAACCTGACTTAATTGGATACCGCCTTTATGATCGGTTGGAATTAATTAACACATGACTTAATCAGGATACCGCCCATATGGTCGGTTGGTAATATAATGCAAAATTTATATATTATAATAATGGAGATTTCTAGATTTGAAATAGTAAAGGTGGATCCTCTAACCTCAGCATTTTATTTTTAATCTAGGGAAGTGATGAAGCACAATATTCACGAATTTAATAATTGATTTAATTATATTATGTGCGATACTTTAGCTTGTTCATTGAATCTTAACCTTAATGTTTATTGTTGTCTGATCACCGATAAGATTGATGTGGTAAACTTAAAATGAACTTGGAAAAGGGATTTTAGGTTTCAGCCTTAGATTCAATAGCTCACGATCTCACATCTTAGAGATTTCCTTCCAGGATATGAATATACCTGTCGGGCGTGGGTAGTCACAATTGGAACTTAAATTTAAAGAATTTAGAGTTTCTTAATTAACATAGGAATATAGTTAATTGGGTTACTTTGGGTGTTTGCATTCGACCATCGGAAGAGGCTTATGCATATCTTCGTGTTCCAGCTTAACAACTGATTTATTATATATGTATAAGAGAATCAATTCATCATTAGAATAATATTGGGCGAGTTCACAACCCTAGATATTTTCTTTATTATTAATTTCCTTTGTTTTATTTTGTATTTTTATTTATTTATTTTAATAAAATCAAACTTTAACCAGCGAACAATCCCTTTTCTTCCTTAATTAGATACATGTAAACATTTAGCGTCATAATTAATAGTAGTAAAGGAATTAAGTCCTCGTGGGATCGATATTTTTATTCTACTTGAGCGATACGTGAGATAGCGTAACGTGTGTGATTTCACCGGTCGAGTTTTTGGCGCCATTGTCGGGGACTTATTTTTCTTGCGTTATTAATTTTAAAGCTATATACTTTACTTGTTTTTAATTTTCTTTCTTTTTATTATTTTTCATTTTGTTTTTTTATCTTCAGGTGGTTGAAAATGGATCCTTATTGGGCGATGGAAGCATTAAGAATTTTAAGAGGTGAAGATACACCCCACATCAGGGAGACACAGTCCAGTTTTCTAAGGCTTGTTGTCCAGCCCAACAACTATCCATGGATGTCAAAGCCAATAAACACAACATTTGCTCAATCAATTCAGAGATGTGAGATATGTGATGGTAAACACCCTAGCGATCATTGGACATACAACTACAATTCAGGGTGGCAGAGCTATCAGAGACCTTCATATGATGAACCGATATATTTCACTGAACCATATTTTCCATCTTATCCATCATCAACCTATTATTTTCCTCAAGAACCAGAACAATCAGAAGAGGATTAGATGATTGACATGCTCAAAGATTGGCTCAAGAAACAAGACGAAAAATTGGATGCAATCTATCAAAGTTAAGTGGAAAACGTAGCAACTATATAGAGAATGACTGCCAAATTTGATTTTTCGGAATTCATACAAAGAATGACAGATCAAGTGAGATAATTAATAGAAAACCAGAGCTACATGCCTCATGGAACATTTTCAGATGACACTGATTAAGCCTTCGAGTACCAAGATTTTCATAATGACGCCTTAACATGTGAGGAGGCTGAGGTAGAGTTATCAGTTCAGGAGGCCGAACATGCAGAATCTCAATTTGATCTAGATTATTCTTCGGTCGCTAAGGATAAATAAGCAGAAGAGCTACCCGAACCGTTCATACCAACCACAGAGGATCAAGGCCTATAATCAGACATATCCTTACATCCTCGGGTTGACACTTATGGATCATGTATTGCACAAATGTCAGATGAAGAGCTGAATGTAGAAATGCTAAAATACATCTGTGACGAAAAGATGGAACAAGATGCAGAGTAAAAACAGGAGCAAATGTGTGACTATGTTGAAAATCTCATGACACCAAATGATACATCACAGCAGTGAGGAGTACATATTGAGGACACCACCCAGAAGCTTGACAGAATGGCACAACCATTCAAAGTCAAGCATCATATGAGACCTCCTGATTCTCTTTCTTTCCTTTCAGGAATCACTGGAGCAACAAAGTTCAAGAAGGTAGCACGAGCGCCGAGTCAGACAAAATCCTTTTGGCTACCTCATTTTCGAAAAAGATGATGGAAAAGTAACGCACATGGGATTGTCCTTTTGAGGACTTCCAAAACTACGCTGAAGCCTCCTGGACGGATGGACTTCAGTTACGTCTGGCTGAAGAAGATAAATTTAGCACTAGCATGGAGACAACGCATGCAAAATTTTATTTTATTGTTATTTTTATTATTCGTATTTTGTGTACACATGTTGTAGAGTTTTTTTTTAAAAAAATTGTGTGTTATTTTTACAGGGAAAATCATATACGGAGTATCTTAAGGCAAAATAAGCCAGTGAAAATGGGGTTATCACAGAAAAATATTTGACAAAATTGTGAAGATAAAAATTCAATTCATCATAGATAACAGAGTAAGGAGTCAACTCTTGAGACGTGTCTTTGTGAATATGTTCACCGAAGGATTCATATTTTATCAAAAAAAAAAAATATGTGTCGCGACGCATGAACACTCTGCACGTCGCGACTCGAAGACTTAACACATGAAATCCCCAAATTTTTAAGGCTACGCGTCGCAACGCAGAATACGATGCGCGTCGCGATGCGTACGCGATTCCATGCCTAAAAATAACAGCCCACGCATCATTCTTCACAAATCTCTCTCGACTTCTTCATATTCTTCTTCATTTTCTTCACCCCAAAACTCTCAAATCTACTCCCTTAACTCACCAAACACAAAACCCATCCATCAAAACACACTCCTAGCCTTCCATTTCGTGTAAGCATATCGAATTTGGGGAATAATTTTGCAAATCTTCAAGTGAGTATTCTAAATCTTTCTTCTTTTTATCTTTGATTTTATTATTTTTATGAGATATTTGTTGCTGAGTGTGGTTGTTGTGAAAATTTGAAGTATTGAGGGTGAAGAACTGGGAGAATTTTTTAGATTTATGAACTGTTGAAGTGCTAGTGTTAGGGTGAAATTTGGGAATTCTTGAAAATTATGGGACTCTACCGAATTTGTTTTCAAAAATTTAAAAATTAAAAAATGGCCCCAAAGAGATCGAGGACTTCAGCGGCATCCGGACCGAGTTTCAATGCCACTAAATTTTTATCAGCAGTTGCTGAGCGTCGTTATGAAAAGGGGATGGGGCAAAAAGACCCAATCATGGAAATGGGTTTTGATATTGATCATGGGACGTATCCCAAAATTGACAGTATTATTGCCACCACGCACTGGTATAAGCTTTGCCAACAGCCAACCCCAGCTTGTATACCTGTAGTCCGTGAGTTCTACACAAATGCTTACGAGCATCAGGCGTACCAGATGTTAGTTAGAGGGCAACATGTAACGTTTGATAGATCTACTATTAACTGATATTATGGGTTGCCTGATATAAAGATAGATGAATACACTACAACGATTGAGCATCTAGATATGACTCATCTAACACAAACACTATGCATCTCCAATGCTGTTTGGAACATGAGTAGTAGTGGAGAATATTTGAAGATGAGCTCACGATATCTTAAGCCAGATGCCATGGTTTGGTTTCATTTCCTGACCCGCACATTGATGTCAGACACCATATCACCAATGTAAGCAAAGAACGGATGATCCTATTGTATTCTCTATTGGAGGGACATAATATTGATATAGGAGGGCTGATATCAACCAATATCGTTCGGGCAGCACATTCTGTTCAAACTGGCCTGTTGTACTACAGCTTAATCACAAACCTATTCACGCTGGCCAGGGTGCCCGTCGATCCAAGGGAAGAAACGATGCAGCCCACCACTGCATTATCAACAAGAATCATCCAGCAACTCCAAACAGAGAGGCCTGCACATGCCGGTTCTTCCTTTATACCTCCAGCTCCGTAACAGCAACCTCAACCCATTCTGCGACCATCGCAATCCCTTTCCCTGACGCAACGTGTATACTGGTTGGAATCTCGAGTCAATTACATTGCTCAACTGCTTCAACAAATGGCACACTATCATGGATTGAGTGATGATCAGATTCCAGCCTATCCAGGGGACATCAACGATTATGACGGGGCTGAGGAATGATTAAACCATGGTAACATTGTTCCCTTATCTTTCTTTTGTTTTGTAATGCATTGGGGACAATGTTAGGTTTAGGTTTGGGAGTAAGGTTGTTTATTTTTATCTATTTTCTCCGTTATTTTTTTCTTTCCTGCATGTCGTGTGTCTTGCGTGTCTTGCATGTTTTGCGTGTTTTAAATTTTTACATGCTAAAAAAAATGCTAAAAAAATAATGTGTCTAATGGTGAAATTTTTGTCAAGTAAAAAAAGTTATAGGAAAAGATAAATGATAATTTCACTTTTATCCTATACTTTAAGAATAACATCTAGGTCAGACTCATATCCATTAGAAAATAGTTCTGTAGCAGTTAGATAATAATGAATTGACGGAGTGACTAGTTAAAATAATCGGTGGATGATGAATGATCATTTGCCTGTATATCTGTTTGTATCTGCATTTATTTATAATGTGTGGTATGATAATAATAATTAAAAAAAAAAGAAAAAAAAAGGAATAAATACTGACCAAGCTTTTACTTAGTAATCAGACATCTTGTCTGGCCAACAATGATTGTTCGCGTCAAACGGTATGGCTTGAGTTAGTAAAAAAAAATATAAAGCTTTGACTTAGTAACCGGACATCTTGCCTCAGTAAGCAGTGATCGTTCACGTCAAACTGTAAAGCTTAAAAAAACATACATGTAGGCACTGCATTTTTGCATATAAGTCCCGATGATGAGTCTCACATAGAGACACTACCTCTTTAATTGTGGAAGCCGCGGGAAACGGACGTCGAAAAGGAAGAGTCAAGAATTGACATTTCTGTTGGATTTAATTCGCTGGATTAGCTTCGGGTTCGTTTGTTGGACCTCTGTTTCAAAACACATCCTTAGCCCAAACCCCCGCAAGACACACACCAAGCCCACACATCACCAAACTATACACCAAGCCCACCAAACTGAGCCAAGCCCACGCCCAAATCACTCTAAGCCACGCCCACTCACCTTCCAAATTAACAAAAACACATATTAAACATATGCATAAATCAAGCCAAATCCCCTTCCAAAATTAAAGAAATCCCATCAAATACTTTCCTAATCCACTTAAATTACATTCCCTAATTAAAAGATACAAATCAAATCATATCCAATTCCCTAATTAAAAGATTTTCCTTATCACACACTAATTAAAAATATCTCCAATAATTACACAAATAATTTCCCTTTTCAAATAAGGTAAACCCCAACCCTTTGCCTATGAAAAGAAGCCTTCACCAACACATCAAACCCCTAGCTCATTCTCACGAAAACAAAAGAAAAAAACCTACTCTCTCACCTCCCTCATCTCTCCCACTCGGCACACACTCACAAATTGAAGCACACTCTCACGGTCCACTCATTCCAACTCCACTCATTGTCTTCCACGCAGCAACTTCACACATACCTTTAACATCCCCAGGCCATTCACGCACAGCCCTCACCAATTCAACGCATAAGCCCTCAAACACATCCCCACACATAGCCCCTCAACACCTTCAACGCATAAGCCCCCAACACGTCCCCACACACAACCTTTAATTCCTTCAACGCACAGCCCTCACACCTCACTGATTCAACGCAAATAAGCCCTTTTAATAGTCAGTAATTCACGCAAATAAGCCCCTTCAACAGTCAGTAATACCTGAAATAGCCCCTGAAACCAGCCCTTAAAACACCGAAAACAACCCCTGAAACCAGCCCCTGAAACACCGAAACCATCCCCTGAAACCATCCCCTAAAACACCGAAAATAGCCCCCAAAACCAGCCCCTGAAACATCGAAATAGCCCCTGAAACCAGCCCCTGAACCACCGAAAACAACCCTTGAAGTTAGCCCTTGAACACGCCTGAATACCCCTGAAACAGCCTCTGACTTTCACGCCAAACTCCCTTACAGCAGCCCCTGAAACAGTCCCCTATTTACCTCAATACAAAGACCAGAAAATACAGTGAAAACAGCAGCCCAAACAGCGAAACAACGAAGGAAAACGTTGAACCAGTGATCCGGAGGAGTTGCGGAGCATCAACCCTTCCGACGGCCATATAACGCGCTTCCGATAGACGACTGAGGGCACCTCTTTTATTTATTATCCTTTATTTTTTTTATTTTTTTTATTATTTTACTTCGCATGAGTATTGTGGATTGGTGCATGACATGACCTTCAGATGAATGGAATATGTGTTCTCTCTTGCGGTATATCGGATGGAAACTCAGACGTAAATTCCGTAGTCGAATCCTAATGGACGGTAGTGCGGTCTGTACTTGGGAAACAACTCCATGTACCACTTGAGAGATACACATATTTCGTTTCATCCAACCTTGTGTTTGAGCATGATTTAATTATTTAGTATGTTATTTATTTTTCTAAGCATGATTTAGTCGTTAGTACGTTATTCATTTTATGCATGATTTAGTCGTTAGTATGTTATTTCTTTATGCATGATTTAGTTATTTGCTTTCGCATTAGGAATTTAATTTACGTTTATGTCTAGGTTGTTATTTATTCATGTTTGATAATTCAATATGCTCATGAGATTATTGTGTGTTATCGTGTGTTTTCCGTTATGATGACTTACTTTTAAAGCATGCAAACTTAGATATAGGTTTTATTTTCATGCACGTGAACGTAGAAATAGAATACTCTTGGGAATATATGTTGCGTAGACTTGGTTAAATTATTTCACAAATCTGTTCATTACAAGTGGCATAAGTAAGGGACCATTCCGAACCCAACGGTTTGAGGTCTTCCCTTGCGAGGGGTGAGTGCGGCCTAAATCTTTGTCCCAGTTCACACTGGGTGGCGACTCCATGTTATTTCTCCGGTTTAGTTCCCATGTGGGCTACTCCGTACTCCCGACTAAGCCGCGAGCCTAGAACAGCGTCGTCGATTTCTGTGTCCTACAATACCTCACTTTACGTATTTTGTAGCAGACATAACAATTTTAGATAGTCAGGTTGGTTTGACCCATTAATTACTGAGAATTGAGACAAACTCACCTAGTTAATAACTTAAAATCGAAGCTGTTTGCAGAATTATTCACACACACTTAGAGTCTGATTTAGATATTTTGTTCAAAGGAAAGGATTTTAGTTGTAGTATGCATTTTGAAGGTTCCTTTAACTTTATTGCTAGACATTCTCTGAGGACATTGTATATATAACTATTATTTTCGTTTATTTTATTTCTTTCTTTTGTTTTGTTTTTATGTGTGATTGCATGTGCATGTAATTGACGTTTGTGGGTATTGTTGATGTAAGCCCTCACGAGACTATAACCCGTCCACTAAGGACACCTAGGGGTTTAAAGGCTTGTTGCATACGCTAAATGCGACCGTGATCCCTATGAAAGTGGCTTAGATTAATTTAGTTTTATTTGTTTATTTAATTTTTTTTTGTTTGTTTTGCTCAAGGACTAGCAAAATGTTAGGTTTGGAGGTATGATGAGCGGAAAATATATCAATATTTACCGCACCTTTGACCTAATATTTTGTTTAGTTTCTCAGGTTTGATGAATGTTTTGATGTATTTTTGTATATTTGTATATAAATAAAGTTTCGGGACTCAATGGAATCAACTCGGGGCTAAAACAACGAAAAACTGATGAAAAATGGCAAAATGGGAAAATTATGTTCACACGTCGCGTCGCGCAACCTTCTCTGCGTCGCAACGCGCACCAATAATTCAACTGCCGATACCCGTCATCATTGTAGCACGCGTCGTGACACCCAAGCCTTCACGTGTCACGACGCCGACACAATAATTCAGTCTGCCGACAACCGACATCTACTGTAGCGCGCATCGCGACGGGCAAGCCCTCTGCGTCGCGACGCGCAAGGCAGATTTTTGCCTATAAATTGAGACTGATTTCATTTTCCATTTTCATATTTTCCTTAGCTTTCTTAATAAGGAACCGAGGATTGTATCTTTTTTGTATATATTAATAGTAATGTATTTTTATTTTTAGTAGTAGTAATAATAGTTTATTTATTTTATCTTTATTTTATGTTTTGTAGTTAATTTCCGCTGGGGGAAGGGTGAAACTTTTATTATGATAATTTAGATTAATCTCCCTTAAATTATAATATATAATTATCTTAAAACTTGACTTAATTGGATACCGCTTTTATGGTCGATTAGACTTAATTAAAATAATTTTAACCTGACTTAATTGGATACCGTTTTTGTGGTCGGTTGGAATTAATTAACATATGACTTAATCAGGATACTGCATATATGGTCGGTTGGTAATATAATACAAAATTTATATATTTATAATAAGGGAGATTTATAGATTTCAAATAGTAAATGTGGATCCTCTAACCCCAATCTTTTATTTTTAATCTAGGGAAGTGTTGAAGCACAATATTCACGAATTTAATAATTGATTTAATTATATTATGTGTGATACTTTGACTTGTTTATTGAATCTTAACCTTAATGCTTATTGTTGTCTCATCACCAATAAGATTGATGTGGTAAACTTAAAATGAACTTGAAAAATTGATTTTAGGTTTCAGCCTTAGATTCAATAGCTCACGATCTCACATCTTAGAGATTTCCTTCCTGGATAGGAATATACCTATCGGGCGTGGGTAGTCACAATTGGAACTTAAACTTAAAGAATTCGTAGTTTCTTAATTAACATAAGAATATAGTTAATTGGATTACTTTGGGTGTTTGCATTCGACTATCAGAAGAGGCTTATGCATATCTTCGTGTTCCATGTTAACAACTGATTTGTTACACATGTATAAGAGAATCAATTCATCATTAGAATAATATTGGGCAGATTCACAACCCTAGATATTTTCTTTATTATTAATTTCCTTTGTTTTATTTTGTATTTTTATTTATTTATTTTAATCAAATCAAACTTCAACTAGCGAACAATCTCTTTCTTCCCTAATTAGATACATGTAAACATTTAGCGTCAATAATTAATAATAGTAAGGAAAAAATTAAGTCCTCGTGGGATCGATATTTTTATACTACTTGAGCGATATGTGTGCTTGCGTAACGTGTTTGATTTCACCGGTCACATGGGCCTTATTTTTCTTTTTCTTGCTTTTGTCCTGAGACTTCTTGTTTCTGCAGTCCTTTGTCATGAGATCACTTTTTCCACAGATGTAGCACTTCCCCTCGAACTTCTTGTTTGCTTGGGAAGAATCAACTCCACTGTTCTTTTTATTTTTGTTATCATTTCCATCCTCGACGATGTTGGCCTTAGACTCCATAGTCTTGTAGCTGCCCTTCACAGACTTCATGTTGTCATTTTCGATCCTCAATCGAACTGCAAGGTCTTCAAGACTCATCTATTTTTTTTTATGTTTCAGATAGTTCCTGAAGTCCTTCCATGATAGAGGTAACTTTTCAATGATTGTGGCAACTTGAAATGTCCGCAGAGTTTCATTCCATCATCCAATATTTCATGAAAGATTAACTGAAATTCACCTAACTGAGACATCACACCGTCCTTGAATCTACCATCTTGTAGTCCAGGAACCTACCCACGATAAATTTCTTATGTCCGGCATCCTCGATTTTGTACTTTTTCTTAAAAGATTCCCAGAGAATCTTCGCAGAAGTCATGCCTTGGTACACATTGTACAAGATATTGTCAAGTCCTCCCAAAAGGTAATTCTTGCACAAGAAGCCGTCTGACGATCATGTCTCTTCTCGCATTGCTTGGCTATTTCTGTTTCTCCATCCACATGACCTGAAAGATCTTTGAGGTACTTAGCCAACTGCAGTGTTGTCAGGTAGAACAACATTTTGCTCTGCCATTGTTTAAAGTTTGCTCCACCAAACTTTTTCGGTTTTTCTCCATGAGCAACCGGCACTGTGATATTTCCGCTAGTCATGTGTAACTGGAAAAACCAACAGTAGTCAATAAGTCTACAAAAGATAAATTACACAACGATCAAACGTAAGATCTTGTTTAAATGATATACTAAGAATCCACTCGTTGTTATATTGGACGGTAGTACCAAATAACACAAGTCCTTGAATTTACGACTAAGATTTCTTATGATAAATGAATAAGGAATATTCCCAGAGGATGATAGGGGTCTGGAGTAACCACTTAAATGTCTGCCCACTTAGGCTCTTATCGCCTTGTTGACAGAATATCATTTAAAAATTTTCTCAATAGAATATCTTAGACATTCAAACTTAGTATTATATTTCAATTCACAATACAATAATAAATATGTATAGATATGTATGTGTATATGTATAAATTAATCAAGCTTGGACGGAATTACTTGTGTAAAATTATACTTTTAATTCTCAACCAAGTATGCAACACACGATTAATTTTCAACTTTATCACTATGTGTATGCTTGTGATAATTAAACACCCTAATATTTACTTGAATCTATACTTCCAACTTTATAATAATACAGTATATGATTTTACTAAGTTAACATTATGTCATACATGGTAATATAAATTAAGCTATGTCTATGTTATTATTTTTGAATATAAAATAATTTCAAGATTAAATTCGTTAGTGTCACGTTCGTTAATTCGTTGGAACAAAACTTTCCAGTGATTTCACGTTCGGTAGCATTCGTAAACGCGTTTGAACGAAGTGTTCTAGAGAGTTACGTTCGTGTTGCGTTTGTAAACGCGTTCGAACGAAATGTTCCAGAGAGTTCTCGTTCGTAATGCATTCGTAAACGCGTTCGAAAGTTCTTTGGCAGAAGACTAGCGTTCGAGTTGCATTTGAAGACGCGTTCTAATGAGTCTACGAAAATCAATTTTTTTGCCTACGCGTTCGTCGGGCGTTCGAACGCCCATGAGTATGTTTCATGCACATAACACATTTTCCAAAAAAAATGACTATTAACACATGCAAAATTTCATTTAACAACACATATATTATAATAAGTTCTTAAGATTGTTGTATATTGAGTGTCATTAAATGAAAATTAACGTGCAAACTAATCTTAATCATTCCAAAATCTAAACACAACAATGGAAGCAAATGTACACTAACATGCCAAATTGGACATAAACCATAAGACTTAGAAAAACCTGGAAAATGTAGAAAATGATGAAGACTTCGTCCAAGTTGAGTTGTTTATGTCCTTAAGAACTTATTAGCCCTGCCTCAGTGTTCTACGGTTTATTTTGAGGGCATCATTTGGTTTGAGGTATAACCCTCCTAAGAGGTATATCTCTTCCCTTATGTCATTTGAAGCCTAGAGACTCATTCTTTCAATTTAGAGGACATGTCCCTACATGTTTGTGGCTTTCCCATAAGGCACTACTCAAGGAATATGAATCTCCCACACTCATGCTATATATATTTAGAGAATTTACAACAAGCAACAACTCCCCTACTTAGAAAATATATTTATTTAAACCATGACTGTGTATTTCTTTATTGTTTTAGAAGGAAAAACACTTGGTATCTTCTTCTTCTTGCATGAATTAAGTTTTTTTTAAATAATAAATTTCATTAAATTGACGAGATAAACATAATCCAAATATTTGAGGGGAGGTAATATCATTACTGTAAAATGTGAAGCATTTATCCAGCCGTTGGATGAGGGACACGTGGCGCAATCTCTGCCGTTGCCTTAATTACTTACTTTTGCTCAGCATATATAAAGGGTTCTAGGGCTTGAGAAAGAGGAGAGGTTTTTTGTTGTTTGCTTATCAATTTTCTCATGTTATTGTTTGGCTAATTGTTGAGCCATATTCCTACTCCAATTTTGTGTGATCTACAAATTGAGAGTTGAGATTGACACTTTTAGAGATTAGGGTTTATCTTGTGATTTGGGGGAAATTGATGTTGTAAACGGATTCAAGATTCTTGTGAAATCTTGTGATTGATTAGTGCAGTGAGCTCCTTATTTCAGAGTTCAACGTGGATGTAGTCGGGAATTTTTCCGGCGAACCACGGTAAAAATCTTGCGTGTTTCTTGGTGTGAATGATCTTTACTGTTTTTCTTTCTTTGTTTGGGTTCTGTGAATTTACAATTGATTTGAGGATTAGTCGGATCAACCAATTGAAGAAATCTGGGCATTGACATTACAGTGGTATCAGAGCTTTTAATAAATTGAGAAAGAAGAAACCAAGGGAACCGAAGAAAAAAACTCGTCGAACAGTCGACCACAGGATCTGAGGTGTGCCGATTCAAAAACAAGTCTGTAGAAAGAAAACCCTCAAAGCCGTCGATCCAACTGACGTTTGCTGTGGGGCCGATTCTGCTGTGGCCGAATCAAGATCTGCAAAAGAACAAAGACTTCCCAACACACCACTAAGGGTTTGCTGATCAAAGGATAAAACAGAGTCTGACTAGAAGACTCACAGAGGGTCTGCCGATCAAAATTACAAAACAAAGTACATTAGGGTTTCGGAAGAAAACAGAACAAAAACAGATTCAGCCAAGATTAAGGGGCTGCCGATTAAGGGTATCGAGTGGCAGGAAAAATCCCCTGTTACCAACCTATGACTTGCCAAATTAGGGTGTTGAACTATTGACCAAAGCATGAGTTGCAGGACCAAGAACTGACCTGCAACCAGGACCAAGAACTGATATGCCGAAGTCCAAGATCTGACCAGAAGAAGCCAATATCTGATCTGTTGCCGATCAAGATCTGAAGAGAAGTTTCACTTTTCTTGGGTTAAAGAACAAAGTCTAGACTACTACCAATATTCTGAGTGCCGAGAAGATCCTTAGTGACCGATCAAATCCCTAGGTTCGTAGAACAAAAGGCTCCTGGTTGCCGAGTGAGTCTGTAGCTGTCGACGAAAGTCTCTGTGACAGAACCAGTTCCGAGTTGCAGGGTGTGTGTTCTGGCTGTAACCGTGCAAGGTCAGGAGTCACCGATTGAAGCATCCAAAGCTTGAGTAATTGCTGATTGTGTGTGGGCTAGTTGGGTGAGTAATTACCGAGAGTAATTGCAGAATTATTGTTGGGTTATTAAGGTTTAACTGATGTGCCATTAGGATTCTGTGTTGTGTGGGTAACTGACTTTGTGTTGCTTATTGAGCTTCTGGTTTAAAAAGAAATAGAAATGTCGACTATTAGACTCGACATTGGCATCTTTGACGGGAAAGGATATTTTACCACTTGGAAGAAGAAAATGAGGGTATTGCTCTCTCACCATAAAGTGGCTTTGGCGCTGGAACCGGACCCTGAAAAGTGGCCAAAGATGGAAAAGGACACGAAAGCTGAAATCCTAGAAGAGGCTTACAACTTGATCTTCCTCCACTTGGGAGACTCAGTCATCAAAAAGGTTGATAGAATGGACACGGCCATTCAACTCTGGGGTAAACTCGAATCTCTCTATTCTGTTGTTTCTGCTCCAAATTTAGTGTTCTTAAAAGGAAATTTGTTTAATTACAATATGGACACAAATAAGTCTATAGATGATAACCTGAATGAATTCACGAAAATGACTCAAATCCTTAAAGGAACTGACCAAGCCTTAGGTGATTCTAGCGAAGCTATGATTCTATTAAATTCATTACCTGAAGAATATAGTGTCGTTAAGAACTCACTGCAGTACACAGGTGTTGTACCTAGGCTAGACTTGGTAATATCTGGGATAAGGGCTAGAGAGTTAGAACTTAGAACCAGTAGAAGAGGTGGAGCGAATCTATTCGTGAAAGGCAAAAATGACAGGAAATATAATGGGCAGAATAACCATCCACCTAATAATTAAGATTCGAAAGGGAAGAAAAAAAATAAACAGGATAAGAATAAGAACAGTGGGAAGAAGTGCTATCATTGTGGGAAGATGGGACACATTAAAAGGAATTATTATAAATTCATTAGGGAACAGAAAAATGAAGGCAGCGCTATTGTTGCTGCCGAAAAGGGGTCGATTTGCCTATCTGAGGCATTGACTGTGTCTAGTGATCACATTAGCAGAGAATGGATTCTGGACTCAGGGTGTTCCTTTCACATGAGTCCGTATAGGGACTGGTTTGTCAACTTTAGAAATTCTGACCAATGGACAGTGTATATGGGAAATGACAATACTTGTAGGATACAGGGAGTTGGGGACATAACTCTCAAACTTCATGATGGTAAAGTTAGGATCCTTACTGATGTTAGATATGTACCTGATTTAAAACGAAACTTGATATCACTAGGAACTCTAGATGAATTAGGTTTCACATATAAAGCACACAAAGGGAACATGCACATATCTAAGGGTAAGAAACTAATCCTAACTGGTATAACTGGTATAAAAAGAAACGGACTGTATGTTCTAAATGGCCAACATGTATTCTCGGAAAAACCCATTTCTGCTCTAACTTCTAATGTTGATATGACTAATATTTGGCACTTGAGACTTGGCCATATAGGCCAGAAAGGTATGCAGTTACTCAGCAAGCAGAGACAATTTGGAAAGGACCAGTTGAAGCCACTAGAGTTTTGTGAGATCTGTGTGTTGGGCAAACAGCACATACAGAGCTTCCCAACTGGAATTCACTTGTCAAAAGCCAGTCCGGAGTATCTACACTGTGATCTATGGGGACCAGCAAAGGTCCAAACACATGGGGGTAAGAAATATTTCCTCTCTATTGTTGATGATTACAGTAGGAAGGTTTGGACATTCTTACTAAAATCAAAGGATGAAACTTTGGTAAAATTTAAAGAATGGAAAATGTTAGTAGAAAATCAAACTAGTAACAAAGTGAAAGTCTTGAGAACTGATAATAGTTTAGAATTTTGTAATACTGAGTTTGATCAATACTGTACTAGTGAAGGTATCCTGAGACATAGGACTGTGAGACACACCCCTCAACAAAATGGAGTTGCGGAAAGAATGAATAGAACCTTATTAGAAAAGATCAGATGCCTTTAATTTTCTTCCGAACTTCCGAGGCCCTTTTGGGGTGAGGCCCTCAATACTGCTACTCATTTAGTTAACCTTAGCCCAAATAGTTCTGTCCGGTTTAAGACCCCAGAAGAAATCTGGTCTGGTAGGACTCAGAAGCTTGCCCACCTTAGAGTGTTTGGCTGTGAAGCTTATGCTCACCAGTCCATAGGTAAACTTGAACCGAGGTCAATCAAGTGTGTTTTCTTAGGATATCAAGAAGGGACAAAAGGGTATAGGTTATAGGAAAGTGAGTCACCTGGAGTCAAAATCATAGTTAGTCGGGATATTATATTCAATGAAATTTGTTTTCCATGTAAATCTACTAACAATAATGCAGGTGCCTTAGAAAAGGATCTAGCAGATTTTGATCTTGCAGGTGGAGCTCAGATGCAGGTGGAGCCAGGCACATCAAGGACCACTGATCAAGATGGTGACAGGCCAGGCTCAGAGACATCTGAGGACTCTCAACCTAGAAGAAATAACCCTGAGGAAAACAGAAATGAAGTGGCTGAGATATAAGAACAAAGTGAAGAGGACACGGTGGATCAATTGGATCAAATTGAGCAGTATGATGAAACACCACAAGACACATTGGCCAACTACCAGCTAGCAGGAGACAGAAGTATGAGGCATGTAAGACCTCCTACCAGGTATGATTACTCAACTAATGATTTGTATTTCTGTGCATTAATATCAAGTCATGAAATAAATGGGATAGAGCCTGCTAGCTTAGGAGAGGCATTAAAGTCTACCCATAAACTTGAATGGGAAGCGGTCATGGAAGAAGAGATGTCTTCTCTTAGGAAAAACCAAACTTGGACTTTAGTTCATAAACCTAAAAACCAGAAGTTGGTTGAGTGTAAGTGGTTGTTTAAGGTCAAAGAAGGACTACTGCCTAGTGACCCTGTTAGGTTTAAAGCCAGACTTGTAGCAAAAGGATTTACTCAAAGGGAAGGGGTAGACTATAATGAAATTTTCTCACCTGTAGTTAAATTTAAAACTATTAGAATGATGTTAGCTCTAGTAGTGAAGTATAATTTTGAATTGGAACAATTGGATGTGAAAACTGCCTTTCTACATGGAGAATTAGAAGAGAAAATTTATGTCTCAGCCTTCAGGATTTATAGATAAAAACCATCTTGAGTATGTTTGTCTGCTTAATAAATCCTTATATGGTCTTAAACAGTCACCCAGGCAATGGTACAAAAGGTTTGACACATTTGTGCTTAGTATTGGATTCGTAAGAAGTAAATATGATAGTTGCTTATATTTCATGCCTAATGATAAATGTCATGTATATTTGTTATTGTATGTTGATGACATGCTTCTAATCTCTGAATCAATGAATGCTATTAACAATCTTAAAAAGCAGTTGAATAGTGAATTTGACATGAAAGACTTAGGTAGTGCAAAGAGAATCCTAGGTATGACCATTGATAGAGATAGAAGTAAAAATTGCCTTAAAATACATCAGTCCACATATTTGCAAAAGGTAGCATCTAGATTTGGGGTAAGTGGCTGTAAGCCTGTTAGTCAGCCGCTTGCGAGTCATTTTATTTTGTCTAAATCACAAAGTCCTGCTAATAGGTCTGAGATGATTAAAATGGAAAATGTACCTTATGCAAATGCTATAGGTTCTGTGATGTATGCCATGATTAGTACTAGACCTGATTTGTCATATGCTGTATCTTTGTTGAGTAGATTTATGTCAAATCCAGGTGGTGCTCACTGGAGTGCTTTGCAGTGGTTGTTAAGATACATAAATACAACTGTTGATTATGGCTTATGCTTTAACAAATCTAACGCTTTAGACTTGGTAGGGTATGTTGATTCTGATTTTGCAGGTGACAGAGACTCAAGAAAGTCAACTACAGCTTACTATTTCACACTTGGTGGAAATTGCATCAGCTGGAAGTCAAGCCTGCAACCGTTAGTTACACTCTCAACTACCGAAGTTGAATACATAGCCATAACTGATGTGTTCAAGGAAGCCATTTGGCTTCAGGGTATCTTAACCGAAATACAACAACTGTAGGGTAAGACAGTTGTGTATTCTGACAGTCAAAGTGCAATACATTTGAGCAAAAATCCAGTACATCATGAGAGAACCAAGCATGTGGATGTAAAATATCATTTTGTGCGGGAAATCATCTCAAGTGGTAAGATTGAGGTCAAGAAGGTCTCAACTGAAGATAACCCATCTGACATGGGGACAGAAATTGTGACTGCTACCAAACTCTCCCACTGCATGAAGCTGTTGCATGTGGGGGTTGGCTGATCTTGCAGTCGACATGAACTATTATGGAAGTAAGTGAGTTTGCTGTGCTAGCTTGGCCCTAATGTATTCTAGTATATGGTTGTGAGTGAAGGTTAAGTGTTTTGGCTTCAAGGTAGAGATTGTAAAATGTGAAGCCTTTATCCAGCTGTTGGATGAGGGACACGTGGCGCAATCATTGTCGTTGCCTTAATTACTTACTTTTGCTCATCATATATAAAGGGTTCTAGGGCTTGAGAAAGAGGAGAGGTTTTTTGTTGTTTGCTTATCAATTTTCTCATGTTATTGTTTGGCTAATTGTTGAGCCATATTCCTAATCAAATTTTGTGTGATCTACAAATTGAGAGTTGAGATTGACACTTTTAGAGATTATGGTTTATCTTGTGATTTGGGGGAAATTGATGTTGTAAACGGATTCAAGATTCTTGTGAAATCTTGTGATTGATTAGTGCAGTGAGCTCCTTATTCCGGAGTTCAACGTGGATGTAGTCGAGAATTTTTCCGGCGAACCACGGTAAAAATCTTGCGTGTTTCTTGGTGTGAATGATCTTTACTGTTTTTCTTTCTTTGTTTGGGTTCTGTGAATTTACAATTGATTTGAGGATTAGTCGGATCAACCAATTGAAGAAATCTGGGCATTAACATTACAATTACAATATATCTAGAATTATGACAAACATTAAAACATTCGAATCTTGTTAACTACTTCATATAACAACACATTTAACATGTGGTATTTTAGTAAGTAACGACATGAGGTCTCATCAACAAGAACAGGAGAACAAAGGATCAGGTAATAAATCTATGTCATCATCAACCATTCTTGTAGACAACATGTTCCTCAAATATTTAAACCATAAAGTTTTATGAGGCATTTTGATCTGGAATTATTTACCTTAGAAAATCTAATTTCCATTCCATACAAGATTCGCGATAATTTATTTTGATTTAAATTCGAAATAATTTTTCGTTATAAGTAAAAAATCGAGTTGGACTTTCTACTTGAAAACTCTCAAATCTTGATTAAAATTCGAGATCAAGAACTATTCGATTTAAAATTTAAGAAAAAAATGGTCCCAATTTAAGACCAGAATTAAAAAATATCAATTGTCACAACTATTTACCATCTCTGGCATCACTCACCAAACATCACCATCATTTTAGGCGTCTTCTCGGCCCCTCGTTGATAACAATTTTTTATATTTATATATTGTGGTTGATTATTAGTATTTGTTAGATACTTCGAACATCACTATGCACAAAGTGATTGTGAGACCGCCTGATTAATTTTTTTTTTCTTTTTAAAAAAAATTGGAACAAGTAGATGCCATCTAATGGACCACCCATTACAATCATTCTTTGTTAGCTTCTGTTGAACCTCTTATTATTATTATTTATTTATTTATTTGTGTGGAATGATAAGAATGATTATTAACAATTATGATTAGCTAATTCATTATTCCTTTTAATTTTCATACAAAACACAACGGGCCAAAATCTCCAAGTCCAATTATTTGGACCAACACCCACCATTGTTTTTGCATTGGGACGACCATCTTGTAGAATAAACCTCGATTCCATTAACCTTACAACCGTAGGTACCAGACATTTCATCTATCTCATTAAAGATGCCACCTATGCGATGCTTGGATGAGAATTTAGAAAGGTTTTTCAAACAATGATTTAGGAACTTATAGGCAGCATTTAGATATTTTAAATCATGATTTTTTATATATTAGATAAAATTCTATATTTTTTACTATTTAATCCGTCCTTTAACTAACGTTTAGACAACACTTGAACTACCAAAAGACCTTATCTTGACCAACACCTTTGATAACATAGCATTTGACTAATTTTGCCGTTTTGACAACTTCAATAAAATTAGGAATCTTGAACAACAACAATAACTAGGGGTGTTCACACATCAGATTTTTTTAATTTTTCTTAAATCGAATCGGGTCGGATCATACGGGTCGGAAGACCCAAAACCCAAAATTTGACAATATAACCCGCATGAGTTGGGTCAATAAGGTCTGGTTAGGGGTGTGCATTAATCGATTTTAACCGATTAACCGAACCGTTCCGACCCATTTTTTTATTACGGTTCGGTTAATTCGGTTAAATCGGTTATTGCGGTTAAAATTTTTAACTTTTTCGGTTATTCGGTTCGGTTACGGTTATGAGATTTGTATAACCGAACCGACCGATTAACCGAAATTAAACCATATATATATATATATATATATATATATTAGCACGTGCGAATCCTTTAATTTTTTAGAATTAAGATAGTCTGCATGTAAACTCTCAATTGGTTGTAGTTATATTGATTTGATAATACTACCCAAAAATAAAATTGATAAAATTCAAATGACAAGCTGCATTAACGGCTTGGTTTTGACTCTTTTTAATTTCTCTCAAGAATTTAAAGGTAAAAATACATAAAATTTCAAATGTGTAGATTTTGCATCGTGGTGGATTCGTGACCCTTTAAATTTCTAACATGGCAGGTTTGGAAGGAAATCTGAGGCTGTGACAATTATCGAGGGTTTAAAAAATATTTCTCTCGCATTTAATTAAATTACATATTTAATCAAATGTTAGTTAGAATCGGTATTTTTAGAATCGGATATGTGATCGAATTAGTGATCCAAAAAATTTAATGCGTTAGTGTTCGACTGGTTGAAACATCCGAAAAAATCGGTAGAACCGACCTACATCATATAAATTTTACTAATTAAAAATTATAAAAAATATTAAATTTTAATTTAATAGATGGTTGGTTAATAACCGAATTAACCATAACCGACCGAAAAATATAAGGTTAATTGGTTAATGGTTATGTGTCATAAATTGGTTAAATCGATCACTTTTATTTAACCGAAAATTTCGGTTACGTCAAAAAATCAAGGATTAACCGACCGAACCACACCCCTAGGTCTGGTAAGAAAAATACGGATCGTGTCGAATCAGAAAAATACATAATATATATTTTTTATGGTACAATTTTAATAGAATTTATAGTTAAACCAAATTATGATAAATTAATTAAAGAGGAAAATGAGAAAACATTAAAATCGGATCGGGTCGGGTCAAACCAGATATTTTGCACTAAACCGACGACCCGATCCGATTTTGCGGGTTAACTATGACCCGAAGTTACATTTGTAATTTTGGAAACCCAACCGGATCAGGTCGTGGATTAATCCGATCATATGAACACCCGTAGCAAGCAAATTTCTGAATAAAAGAATTATGTGTGAACAGATAAATTTTAGAATGTGAATATTTTAGATGCTAGTAACAACGAACTCACAAGATCATCGGATGATCTGAAAAGAAACCAAAAAAAAAAAAAAAAAAAAAAACAAGACATGAACGATGAGGGACACAAACCTTCCCTGAATCATCGGTTCCATTAGACCAATTCTATGATTTGCTTCCCTCAGTCTGTGTGTACAACCCCAAAGGTTTTTTTTTTTTCATTTTTCTTATCACCCTGTAATGGCAGGGACGGTTCTATACATGAATTGGATTTTAGCATTGCATATATAAAAGACTTGACATCCTCCATCTCCCTCCCGAAGATTCTCTCAGGCTTTGTTTCCAGTTTTGCAGATTGTTCTTGAGAACAAGGTTTCTGTAGTTTTCACAGTCCCGTTGTGTGGGAACTAGCTTTTTGATCTGCTGTAGTAGTACGCTGGCACTAATGAAAAACACTTGTAAATTCCACAAATCTTGTGTAATACAGAATCACATACTACTCAACGGATCAAATGACGATGTTTGTAAACATTCTTCTGGGTTGGAATAGAAGTAATCCTCTTCTTTCGGTCTATCTGGGATCACCAATCTATTCGTTGGCCCTCCCATGCGATCCGCATGAGCTTCCTTAACAGCGGCAGAAAATTCATTCCAAGTCAGCGATCCATTAGCATACTGGTCAATCAGATCAACCAAAAGCCTTCTTTCCAACAAGACTGTCTTCTTGTAACCAAGGAATCTGATGAAGCATTCGACATGATGGAGTATAAGTTCAAGATAACAAGTGCCAAACTCACCAAAGGTAAAGTGATATCGGATGTAAAACAACTAACATTGCTCAGAAAAGACTTACTTTTTGAAAATGTCAGTAATTTTTATCAAGGATGCCTAAACAAAAAATTATTCTTTGATAAAAAAAAAGCGGAATGTAAAAACAGGTGGGAAAATTTGTTTCCCAAAATAATTCATCTAAAGCCACACAGAACCATTAAAATCACTTATAGGAGCAAATAAGAATCTAAAGGACATCATAGTACCTGCGATGGCCTTCAACAACTTTAGCCATGTTCCCATCATATGTAGGAACAAAAATATCACTCTCCAATGAAACAAGATAATCTAGGGCTGCCATTTGAGATGAGTGGTTCTGGAAAAACCTAAGGTCTGATGGTTCCAAGAGCGTTTCTTTTCTGACCTGTTTCGAAAGACGAAAGTGAACAATCAGATTCGGAAAATCAATATCCAAGTACCAAATCCAAGAAGATGACTTCACTTTCATCTACTAACCAGTTTTGGATAAGCTGCAGCAAGACTTGCCATCCTCCTTTCGCCACCATATATTTCACCAGCTGCAATATAAATCTGCATATTAGGATCAATGTCCAGGGCCCTCAATGTAATAGCTGTTTCTTCAGGTGTCAAAGGGCACAATCCATCTTTCCTCTTCAAGTCAGAATTTATTATTTTCTCTTTCCACCAAGGATAAGCGTGTCTGCCAAGAAATGAAAATTACGAGACACCATAAGCATTAACTTTATATTTCAGCTGCATTGTGCCTACAGATTCATTTGATACATCCATATCTTACCTCATCCTTGTCAGTTCTTCCACCTCCTCTTTATTGCAACCTTGAATACAGCCAGAAAATGCCAACATGTCCATTTCATATCTAAGGTGAAGTACAAGAAAAGGGCCATTCTGCCTTAAAAGTCCAATAACTCTTTTACCCAACTCTTCAATTTGAGCAGTGAATCTCAAAGCACTAAAATTTACACGGCAGCGTAGTTTCTGAATCTCTAAAGGTTGAGCATTGTTAGCAAGTCGCGCATCAGTTCTGTTAAGATGTACAACTTTGTACTTCTGTATCAGAGGAAGAATCTGAACACACAAAAACAAAACAAAACCTGATGTCATACAAGGAGTTTGAAGAAAATAAAAATTATTATGCAAACGCAAATAAAACTAAAGAGTTAGGCTCCACTAGTATTTAAAAGAGAATTGCCAGAGACCTCAAATTATGAGGTGGCATTCAAAATAACTGCACAGGAAAAAAAAGAACTGACCTGATTGTGATAGTAAGATATATCAGACCAACTGATTGGCGGCATGGATAAAACCCTTCCCATTTCCACTCTCTTCTTGAGCCTAGGAGGCAACTCTTTCAGTATTCGCACCTCATCTCTCAATGAGATAATAAAATGATCCACATCAAATATGTCTTGGAACTCACTGCCCATATCAAATATAAGGCAATATAAGTTATTAAGAGAAAAAAAAAAAAAAAAAAAAAAAAGTAATATCCCAGTTCAAATACCCATCCTTTCCAAAGTCCAAACATGAAATTATTCAGCAACAGAACAAAGAGAAGTTCACACACCTCGGATCAGCCCAAAATGAGGATTTATCCAGCTCAGGGACTATAAGGGTGACATTCAAATATCTCGCAATAGCCACCATGTCACAAATCTGTTAAGCATCGCAGAAACAAAACATGAAAATTAACCCCCAACAAGAAAAACATACAAAAACAAAATAACTAACAGAGCCCGGTGCACTTAGCAATCCACTCACCGCTGCTCTCATCTGATTGAGACCACCATTGCATGAAACCATCAGGTACCCATTGTTCTTGTAAACCCCTAATGCCAACATGCCCAGTATCAGATCAAGTAAATTACACAATCCAATTCTGACAAATATAATTACTATGCTTACGAAGCAGACCCAACCCAATAACTTAACTATTCATCAAGCAAATAGATAAAATATCAGCAACTAATCAAAGATCAATTGTCTTGTTTTCTCAAAAAAAAAAAAAATCGTATTAAAATTCTTTATTCCCAGTTTCAACAGCGATACCAAAAAAATTATCGATTTTCATTTGCAACTGCACATATATGAAAATTAATCGTAACAACCATCAGGCAATTTACATGAGAAATCAACTTGACTGACTTTTTGGTGGGAGAACACGCGCGGGAACCTTATCCTCCTGAACAAGAGCAGAAGCAGCGTCGGACTCACGGTTAAAACAAGGAGGCCAAACGGTCAGAACTCGAGGACCCCACGTTTCACCAATCGCCGTTAACTGAACAATACAAGTCCATAACAAAACCGACGTCGTAGCCTTTATCATCCACAGCTTCATTCTCGACGACGACGAACTCTTCAACTGCCTCTCCACTCCTCTACTCTCTCCCTTCAGTAACCCTCCTCCCATCTCTCTTTTCTCTAATCTGCACACCTCCACATCTAAAAGACCCGTCGTTTTTAGCCCCCAACAAAGTTTACTATCTTATAACATCAATGTGGTTCATAAACAAACACAATTTTTTTATTTTTATTTAAACAAAAAAAAAAAAAAAAAACCCGTATTTAATCCTAATCTAACAGATCAAAAGCTTCCAAAAATCGGATCACAATATAATTTCCCCAAAAAAAAGTTTATTTAAATGGCGCCAAATCCCTAATTTCCTCACACATTACACCAAATCCGCGATAATTTTCAATCTTCAAAACGGCAACAAACCCTAAAACTAAACCAATCCCAAAAAACAAAAATCAACCAAACCGAATTAGATCTTTCTTGCAAGGTAACGAAAAACGAAACTGAATATCACGGCGAGATATTCACAGTGATACGCGGCGGCGAGTATGCACAGACACGAAGAAAGAAACTGGGAAGAGGAGAAGGGATAAAAAAAAAAAGAGAGAGAGAGATGGAGAATGTGGGAACGACGCGTGTCAGTTTCGCCTCATTACCATGAGAGTGAGCCGTACACCACCTATTTTATCAACTATGGTTGGGTTTAGAATTGACCCTGGGTTAGTTGTGTTGACAGTGGTTAAGCTTAAAATGCAAATAAGTGTGGGTCCACTGGGGATTTATCATTTATGTGGTCCCACACGTGTCGAGACTCGGTTCGTTGAACGAGTGATGTTGCAGGTGATCTGTACTCGCCGTTATATTCGGGGCATCCGATCTACTTTCGATTCACCGACATTTTCTCGCGATAATTTGGAGGAAAGGAAAATTTGTCCTCGAAGTAAAAGGTTTTTTTTTTTCCTTTACGTTGGGTAACATTTTACGTAAACCTTTTTTTACTTCTCTATGGCTTTTCTCTTTGCCCTAGGAGAGGGAACAAACCATTAGTGGAAGTAGTTTTTTTATTCTTCTAAAATCAAAAACATTAGAGACACATGTAAATTATATAAATGCATACACATATATTTATGTGGCTAGACAATCATCATAAAATTAAGGTGGTCTTATAATAATTTTATGGTGGTTGTCCAACCACATGCACATTTGTGCATGTGTCTGTATCATTACTCCTATTAAGATTAATTTTTTAAGTTATTTTATCAGTGAAGATAGTTTTTTTCTCGCAAACGGAGTTTTATTGTTAAGAGGGATCTTAGTGCTAGGCTTTGGGTTTTTGAATTTGTTGGTGCCTAGAGCCAATGTTTCAAAGGTTAGTAGACATAGCTTGTTTTCTGTCTATCCTGATGAATATTGAGAATTGGTTAAGCTTTATCATGGCCCCAAAGTAGTCGAAAGAAAAATTGGTAGCTCTTGATTACAAGTTACATGAACATGGCAAGGTTATGTTGTTTTACTGTTTGATAGGCAAGGTGTTATCTTCCAAGCTGCTAAATATGGAGGCGTTTCGTATCACAATTCAACAAGCTTGGAAAGTTATACATGGTGTACGAATAGAAAGCTTAGGGAAAAATAAATTCTTATTTTATTTTGCTCAAGATGCAGATCAGAGAAGGGTTTTGGCAGCTGGACCATGGCACTTTGAAAATCCCTACTTGTGTTGGCTACATTGATAGGAATGGGAGAGGTAGCTAACCAAAAACAAGATTCGGTGGCAACTTAGGTTCAATTGCACAACATCCTTGTTGGCTCGTCGCTTCGATCCACATGTCAAGCCACCTTCCAAATCGAAGCTCTTGGAACGTATTATGAGACTGTGGTGTTGATTTTATCGAATGGCACTCGGTTTCACATGAAACGAGGCAAGAAAGAAATGTGAATAGTGATACCCATTTGAACAGTAGCTCCGATTCGAATTTCGTCGATTTCTACGTGTTCGTATGAGCGTTGGGAGTCCGTCGGTACCCTCAGAATTTTGGTAAAACATCTCGGTAAAAATCTCACCATATTAGTGAATTTAGTTTGTATTCAGATGTCTCCAATAATGTCGTAGAGTAATGTATTGACTTATATTGAATTGAATAAGTTAGAATGTATTGAATTTGTGCTATTGGTAGAATCCAGGTGAAATCAGAATGTTTTGGATTGATCCGGTAGGATTTGTGAGTTTTCAATAAAATCCGATTTCTCGTACGTCAATGTTTTGATGAACGTAATCATATATACGAGTTAATTATGATGATATGATAATATTTTGATGAATCCGGATAAATTCAAAGGGTTTAGGATCCTTCTATAGCATTTTCAGAAACGTTTTCAGAAGATTTTCTGAAAACACATAATTTGGGGATTTGAGCTATTGGATCATTTTAGAATAATATGTTTGGTTTTGGAAGAAACATGAAAGATCTGAAATGTCATGGATCCATTTGTAACATTTCCAGACTTTTCGGTGGATTTTTGGGTTTTAGATTATAAAGTGAATTTGATGTTATGATTTGTAGTATAAGATGTTTTAAGAGTAACAAAACTGAAATCGTTGGAATCGGACTTAAATTAAGTGTTCCGGGAAGGTCCGGAAGTTTGTTATAGCTAAGTCGGGAATAAGCAAAATAGCAATTCTAATCACGTTTCACAATTTATTTTGACAGATTTGACTAAGATCAGGAGTGTTCACAAGACCATGTAAGTATTTCATGCGATGAATACTTGAAGTATGACTAATTGTTTACATGTTTGTTTCATAGGAGATATATATGTAGATATGTATATGTATCTATATAGAGATATGTTGTTGTGACCGATTTTTGAACAGGTATATGGTATAGTGTTATCGTTTTATAATTTATGGGTACTTGTCAATAGATGATGGATTTAAAATGTGTTGTGTTATGTGTCTGACATGTGAATGGATATTTTTATTTTATGTTTTGCTTGATATTTTGTTTAATGTTTTGTTTGATACTTTCATTTTATGTTTTCGTTTTATGATAAAATGCTTTGATAAGAACAATTATGGATAATTTGTTTCATGTGATATGAGATTTTTGATTAGATGATATATGATACGTTTTTCTCCACAATGCTTGTATGATGTTTATGTTTTAAGATTTTGAAACCTCTGTGGTACCGGTATAGGGTCTTGTCAAGCTGCAGTGGACCGACCTGTAACCCTCTGTCGACATGGTCATGTTTCAGATAATGTCTAGTCTGTGCGCGCGATTTAAGCATTGGACGCCTAATATTTTTGTCCAGCTGACTTGGTTCCAGAACGCTTGATATAATACTCAAGGGCTCCGTGCCCACAAAAACACGTACAACTCAAAACTTTTATTTCCATAAATACAAAATAGCGTGCACAACACGACAAAGAACATAACCATAAAAATTACTAGACTTCTACGATATTTTCCAAGACTCTAGAGTAGATGACTGCAGCTTGGATGATCTGTCGTCTAGAGCACGACTTTCAAAACTTATTGGCTGACCAATCTGGTTACCAACCTGCAAAACTAACAAACGATGTGATGTGAGTTATAAAAATCAGTAAGTAACCATGCTCGTACATAAAAATAACCAAAAAACATACGAGTCAAATATAATTTGACATTCATAGTCAAAACATATATATGTTATCACAAAGTTATGAATTCAGAACCTGTATACAAACTGCTCTTATCATTATCCTATTAATCCTTCAAACTTTCAATTAACCTTTACTGACTAACCATACGAAATAAAAACCCTTAGACTTAGTTGTGGTTACATATATGCAAAATTATTCCAATTATCAAGTTTTCTTGTACTTTTTCAGTCCTATATCAATGCCATCCCACAACCATATGCATCTTTACAGATTTAAGAACATATCTTATATAAACTCTTAAATCTATCATTTAATAATTCTATATGGTCAATTATAAGATCCTTATTTATAATCGTGCATGTCTGTAAACACTTCTAACGTTAGGGCTTTCATACATATACACCCTATTATACATATTCAAATATCTTACATATATACATACATGTATAATTTCAGAAAACTTAACTTACATTGATCCTCAAGTCCTTCACATAACAATTGCATGCACGCTTGAATACATTTCCATCACCAATACTTTCATATACTCGTAATCCAAACGTATAGAATGTCATATAACCGACAATAACAACATATATATTTCTCGAAATGCACAAGAACATGAGGGTAATTCACAGACATCCATATGTGCAGTCTTATACACTTAGAGTCATTAATTAATACCCATACACATTCATATATAAAAGACACAAACTCTTGTACAAACAATTTCATACATTCTCAAGTGTAAGAAAGACCAAACAATCACAATCAATATGTCCATTTACCCTTTACAAACGTAGATTCAACACAAATAATCGCAATCATCATCATCATAGAGAACATAAAACAATAACTTTAAAATCATTTTGAAAACTCATTATAAAAACTCATTATTGTAAACAAAATCAAATTCGAAAACCATTTTGCGTCCAAAACCAAATCAACTGGACGAAATGTAACAAGCGTCGAATGTCTAAATCACGTACAGATCAAAAAATGAATGAAACAAGCTCATGTTGATAGAGGGTAGCGAGTCGGTCCACTGCAGTTGGACAGAACCCTAAACAAGCATCATGGCGATTTCAAAAACCACAAAACTATAAAAATATAGTACAAGCACCGTGGCAAAAACATATCATATCATATCATAAACCAAAATCAATTGTGTCTCATTCCAAACATAATTCATTTGAAAATAATCTTTTCAAAACACTATGTATGTCATAATTAAAGACAATGCTTTTGAAAACGTAAGCGGAATTCGAATACATATCATTCAAAATAGTTCTCTTGAAATCAAACTTTTCAAAACACTTATCAAGCGTCCACAGTCCGAGTCGCGTGGTCTAATCGGACGATGTATGAACTAGACCATATCAATATAGTAACGAGTCGATCCATTTTCTGATATTACAGACCCTAAATAAGCACCTCGATGAAAATATAATGATAAGTTAGAAAACTTGTAAGTATGAATCAAGCGTCGTGATAGAAATATATCATCGATCAAACGTCTTGGCGAAAACATCATGCATGAGCCAATGGGAAGTTTAACAGTCACAGCTCTCTCTCTCTTTGCGCTAGTTCAGGAAATTAGTCTCCAACAGTTCACATGCATATGTGGGCGATCCAGTGTCGACATGGATATTATTTCGAGAAAATTTTAGAGCTTAGAAAAGTTCACATACATGGGCAAGTGAGAGCCCAAGCATCACATTAAAATTATACATGCAAATCGAGTCCATCTACATTCATTACTCGTGTGTGGTTCCATGAGCAACTCAGTTAATAAATCCTACCATGGGCGGTTGGCGAGGTAAATTATCAATCTTTGTGAATATTATTTTTTCACTAAATTTTTTTATTGTTTGGTGGTCATGACATGTTGATCTACTAAGTGACCTTCAAATAGGGCCTCACGGCTTCTCAAATAATTTTTTTTTGAAGAATCTTATCTCTGTGTCAGGCACCGTAATTTTGCAGTACCACGGGGTAGGAATTGTAATGCCGTGACGATACGCCAACATAGAGTGTTTATCCTTCAGAGTTTTTTGAGACATAGCACGGGGAGGGAAAATACCTATGTTGCATTTGCGCTCTGAGATGCATAGCACGGGGAGGGAAAATTCCCTCGTGGCGTTTACGGTATGTGGTAGTATGGGGTTGAAAAATTATGCCCCTGGACTTTGTGATTTGTGTTAGCCTGAGGTAGGAAATGTATTGCCCGAGACATTATGCCTGACACGGGGCGGGAATATTCCTTCGTAATCAACAATTTCTTAGTGCTTAGGGGTAGGATGATTTCCCCCTGAGGCCCGCTATTTGCTCATGTCTTGGGGATAGGTCATTCCCTCAAGGCCCGTTATTTGCTCATGTCTTGGGGAGAGGGCATTCCCCCAAGGCCCATTATTTGCTCATGTCATAGGGCGGGGTCATTCCCCCAAGGCTCGCTATTTGCTCATATCTTGGGGATGGGTCATTAAGCTCGTTATTGCTCAAATACCTCGAGTTGCTCAAACACCCTAAGGTGTCCCATCAACCCAACCCGAGAAGGTCATGACATGACCCGATGGGGTGTCTAGAAGAGATCATGACCCGATGGGGATGTCAGCATGACGTATGCCCTCAAGGGATGCTACCAGAAGAATTATAATGACCTTAGAATCAAAGGTCCAATTAGGAACCTGATACCCTCACAAAGTGGTTCTTTACTCCCAAGTATAAGAGTGTCGAAGTAATAAAATAACCCAGTAAGATCGGAGTCGATCCACAGGGAATATAATTAATAGGATAAAATAATAATTTGAGTGAAAAATAAAAGGTTGGATTGTTTGAAGTGATTGAAAAATTTTAATTTAAACTGCAACAATAAAATAAAATACTGGGGTTAGGGGATCTACTTTTAATATTTCAAATTTAGAAATCTTAGTTTTTAAAATATATAAATTGTCATTATTATCCAATTAATTTATTTCAGGAATTAATTATGCCAAAACATATAAAATCAACCCTGAAGGCAGTGATAATTTTTATCTATAACAAGTCCAGTTAGGTAATCAATTATGCCAAATAAATAAAACCAGCCATGTAGGCAGTAACAAAGTTTGTCAATAATTAATCTAGAATTAAATTAATTATTAATCATTAGATTATAATTTATATATTATAATATAAGTGAGATTAATCTATATTTTCATATTAAAAGCTTCTCCCTTTACCCCAGCAAAAAAGAAATTAGCTACTCATATTTTAATAAAAACACACATAATTTTATTACTGAAATAAAAGAAATTACAAGAAAGCTTTTAAAAAATAAAACACACCAGAGTTAGAACTCCACAAATTTTCAGAGAAAACTATGGAATTCAGGCTGAGGAAATAAGGTGTTGAACACCTCTATTTATAGAGCGCTCAGCACCCTATTTCTCTAACAATTTGTATTGCAAATTGTCAAAAAATGATTGTCAATCCACTGTGGATTGGCCTCTCATATTTTTTTTCTTCTTGTTTTATTTACTTTAATAATTATATATAATACACTTTTGATTTTTTTATCAATTTCAGCCTTGAAAACTTCAAAATTCGAAAATCTTATGAACATCAAAGTTGTAGATCTTTGAGTCTTTTTTATCTGGAACTTGAATCACCTTAATCCGATATCTGAGTAAAATGTTATGGCCAAAATACGAACATTGCACTGGGCTGGAATTTCCGAAGTTGTACACTGTTAGAACACCCTATTAAATTTCTGGCCTCCAAAATCGAAATGTCAAGTCCATTTTACTAGATATACATCCAAAGTATTATTTCACATACATAAAAGATAAAAATCACAATAAAAATATATAAAACATAAATTTAATTATTATGCTAAATTAATGGGATAAATGAAACTACAAGTGTAAAATGATTGATTTTTCCTTTTTAATAAATGTACACTTTTTAGTGTTCATCACACCCACAACCAGCTTATTACTAGTCCTTAGTAATTTAAGCGCAAAATTTTAAAAAGACAAATTCTTTTCCAAATTAGTAATTGTTTTCTTTCTTTCTAAATGATCAAACAAGTAAATTCTCATGTACTTTTTACCCTTTTTCCATACACAAGGTATTAATCAATTCATTGTGCCCACAATATTCACAGGTCTCATTGAAAAGAGAGTAATATTTTTGTCCTAAAATTATATTAGAGTTCACACCATTTGGCAATGAAAGTTTATTTATAAAAATAAAAATAGTTTTTTTTTAATAATGATGCATCTTCAATCCTTGTAACGAGCTTTGGACCAGTGACTCCCAAACCAGTTGGTTTTAGGGCACTAGGTATTAAAACACCCATACAGACTTAATTGCTCGGATATCAGATATTAAAAAGAAAAAGTGTCTGATTTCCTTAAGCTTTTTTTTAACCTATGTAACGAGCTTTGGGTTAGTGACTCCCAGACCAATTGGTCTTAGGGCACTAAGTGTTAAAACACATCTACAGACTTAATTGCTCGAGCTATAGAGGTTACGAAATCAAACTTATTCACATATTATTTTACAAACTAAAGCTCTACCGTTTTACGCGAACAATCACTGTTTGCTGAGGCAAGATGTTTAGTTACTAAGTAAGAGCATGGTTAGATTTTTTTTGAATAAAAACACTAATTCCACTACCTTTAAGTGCTACCTCTAACAAACTAAAGAACTGAATATTACAAAATTTTCACTTACAACCTATGTTTATATATTACCGTGTATGTTGAAAATACATGTCAAATAAGTATATGAAGATCAAATTTAATCAATATTATGGAAAATTCACAAATTTAAATGATTCAAAAAGAAAGGAACAAAAATAACTTGTTAGGAATTATTTTGAGATGCGTCTCAGGAGCGAAAACTTCTTATACAACCACCTCTGAACAACAATTCCACTTGGTTAGTCAAATTTTTTTTGTTAGTTTGTGTGTAGATTTTTTTTTGAAAAACACAAAAGAAAATTAACACAAAACTTTTTTTACACATAAAATAACAACAAAGCAAAAACAACATAAAAGAAAACTTTTTTTTTGAAAAACACAAAAATAAAAACTATCTAGTCAAATATCCCCTCCCCCAACCAATTTGATATATTGTCCCTAATGTCTGAAAAAAAAAAAGTAGAGTTTAGAAGACATCACCTGGTTAGTGTGGAATTGACAATTGAATCTACGACTATTTAAAAGAAAAAAATTACAGATTAAGATTCAAGTCCACTCTACACTTCTTGCCACGATCGTTACCGGACCAGTTCAACTTGAAAAGAATGAGGTCGATTTTTGGTTCATAAGCTAAGAGTTGGACAATTAAAGCATAAACTTTTCTTGCAGTTAGGAAGATATCTTTTACTGATTTTGAAATAAACCCATTTCTTTTGACATCTTTAAGAAATACAAAAAAAAAATCGAAAAATCCATCTACATTAAGTAGTCCAATGGGTTTTTGGTGAATGTTCAAGTTCGTCCATGATGCAACTGTGAATATTTCTTCCAACGTGTCAAGCTCACCTGGTAAAAAAAATAAAAGTGTTAGTATGATTGATCATTTCAGTAAGTCTTCCAGACATACCTGTGACAATGCATTCTTCTCCATTTGATTTTCCAATGAGGTTTTCGACTGCCAAAGGTTTTGGAATGATCCCCAAAACTTGACTGTCACCTTCTTACACGGCCTTTGAAACACATCCCATCAATCCAAGATTGCCACCGCCATATACTAAGTGCATGTTTCTTTCGGCCATAACTCTACCCAATTCTTTTATAGCCTCAATAAATTATGGTTTAGTTCTAGTGCTAGTTCTATAAAAAAAACACAGATATTAGTAACTCGCCGTCTTGAATTTTTCTACATTTTTTGATATCTCTCTAATCTAAATGTGTTGAATAGAGAAACGACGAGCTGAATTTATAGATCCTAAAAAAGGTGAGTAATAAATGCACTAGTACCTGCAAAATGATAATTTTCAGATGAACAATAAAATAGATCGTGAAAGTCAAAAAGTTTAGATACTGTCGACAAAAGTAAAGGAAATCAAAACAGTAAATTAAAGCAAATCAAATTAGTAATTTAAAGCAAATCAAAACAGTAATTTTAAGTAAAGAAAATTAAAGCAATAAAAAAAAATGTACTGGTAGTTGTGATTGTGGCTAACATCTTCATCTGGTTTTACGTTCAGTAACGGCTTGAACGCCCTCTATGGGTCGAGGATAAGCTTTCCATCCAATTTTCTTATAAATTGGCAAACAAGGTCTTTTAAAGTTAGATTCCCGAGAATGTATTGTTGTCTTTCTTTTTGAAATTGTGTATGCAAATTGTGAATTACTCGATGAATATGTCCACTAGGATGCGTCTCAAGAGTCAATGATATATCATCGAAAGACTCCTTACTCAAGCCATCTCTAATGAATTGAATTTTATCTTCACAATTGTCAGACACCATTCCTAAAGAACGACGAGGAGTGTTACACGTCCAGCATGCGTATTTATAACAAACACCTAACTGTTTAGATCTTCGTTTCTTAGCATATGTGCTTTTCCCTAAACCAGACATGTAAGAAATGAAGGAGTCAGATGACTCACCTACTAAGTTAACTCTTGATTCAATTACCCAATGAATATCACTAGGAATGCCATGGATCATAAGAAGCCTTATTCTTTTGGTGCGTGCTTTGTAAATTTTCATCAGAGCATTTTGGGGGAGAGAAAGAAAATGTCTGTAGAGTTTTGCAAGAGTTTCTTCCATACCTTGATGGCTCCAGTCTAGAGGTATTTTTCCTTCTTGATCGCTTATGAAAGAGGAAGAAATTTCCACATTATGGGTTTGTTCATCTCCAAGAGATGCATACTTTAATTCTTTTGGTAAAGTCTTCAATTCCAAATTCGGTGCTTCCTCATGTTTTTCTCCTTCCAGTGTTCCTAGCTCCTCAAGATTTTGCTTCTTTCCATCATCTTCCAGTACCTGTGTAGAATCAAGTAAAAAATCATTAGGAGTATCCAAATCTAATTACGTACTTGATTCAACAAAATTAACAGTATAAATTTCCATGAGATCAGATAAACTCTTATGAATATATTCATCCACAATTGGTTCAATTAGTTCTATGATCTCGTCTTCACTATCCTCATCGTATGGTTGTTTGCACATGTTAAAAGCATTAAGCTTCAATGTTGACACGAATCCAGACACTTAAGGGACATTAGATGTCACGACCAACAATATAGTAGAGCCTTTGCAAGTGCCATCAGGGCCAATCACACGCCAAAGAGCTAAGAAGATTAGAGACGCAATGGCGGGGCTAGCACAGAATGCCATGATCGAGTGTGACACATAACTCCAGGGCATAATGGCAACACATGAGGGCTTCTAAAGAGTGGGTCCAAAGCTATTTCACTTGACCCAAGCCATACCAGATTGACGCACCAACAATTCGAAAGTCAAGTACATTTTAACGAATCAAGCCGAATTAATCCCAACACCAAATATTCGGCCAAGACAATACTTATTAGGCTTCAAAATACATCATTAAGTCTAAATACATAAATGCCACGAATTTTGGGGATGTTTTGTCAAGGAGACAATTTAGACATGGCTTTGAAAAACTTGCCACCTTTGTTGGATTTTTGTGGTTTTGTTGTTTTTCCTTTTGTTGAATTTTTTGGCAAAGTTATTGATGACGTTAGCCACCTTATTTGACATTTATGTTATGTTGTCTAGATTATTAAATGACTATTAAGGGCATAGCCTTTAAATAGCTATTAGTTAGCAAGTTAGGGTGTTTTGGTATTTTTGCACCTATTAGCGTTTTCTTCATTGTACTATATATTGTAACATTTCTTTCTTAATGAACTTAATCAACCATTTTCGAAATTAGCTTCATCTTGAGGGTTTGGCTTTGTCCAAAATTGCTTAAGGAAGGGATTCCCCTTATTTCATGCAATTGACTTATCTAAGGCGTGGCAACCTTAGTGGCGTCTCCGTGCTAGCAGAACAATATAAGGAATCATCTTAAGGGTTCTAAAAAAAAAAGTTCTTTGTGGGTCTTATTTGTGGCCTTGGAAGGGTTTTGTTCCTACAAAATCAAATTCGCGGTGTTTGGGGTTCTATCCGTTGCGAGGGGTTTGCTTGGCCATAAACATCCAAGTGAGTTCCGCGTCATTTGGTATCAAAAATTAGGGTTCTAAGGTTTGATTTTTCTATCTTTACTTTGTGTTTTTGATTTAGTCTTTATTGTGTTTGTTGGTCATCAAGATACTTGTTCATCTTGATTCTTAGTTTTGTGTTTCTTAAGTGTTTTTGCATTTCTGATCTGTCGGTGATCAGCATACCAGTCCCATACCGGCTTTCATACTGGTCTAACTAGGCATTACATACCTACTGGAACCGGGCTAGTATCTGTTAGTGTCCTAGATATGCCCAAGGATCCTAAACATTGATTCAAGTGTGAATTAATCAAGAAAGTTTACAGAATAACTTACATTGATTGGTTTTAGGATTTCAAAAATTCCATGGATGTAGAAGCTCCAAGCCCTCCTTTTGAGTTCCAAACTCTTAGGTGAGTTTCCCTATCACCTTTCTTTAACTCCTAAAGTGCTAGCTTTGTCCAAAAAATGAAACAAAATTTTTTCTCTAAGAGAAAGGAAGAATCGGCAATGAGAGTGGTGAAAGAGATAGTGAATAGTTGCTTTCAAAAAGTGTGTGTGTTGTGTGTTAAAAGTTGTAATAAATACTAGCCAACTACATCTATCACTAATAGTGACATGTGATATAAGTTGTGGGTCCCACCCATTTATGAATTCCAAATTCAAGTTGGCTTACACAACACACTTTGGGCATGGTTCGTTTAATCCGACTAAACGAATTTTCAGTCGTTAAATAATTAAATCCAATTTAATTAAATAATAATGCCTCGCAAAATTATTACGAAAGTCGCTTACGAATTAATTCCAAATTAATTCGTTCGCTTGAATTAAAATCCAATTTTAAATCCGTATTGAAATCCAATTTCAATTAATATATATGATATATTATTTTAGCCCAAATAAATAAATTAAATAGAAAAATCCAATTTAACTATTAAATTTATTTTATCGATTAATTCCAAATTAATCGTGTTCTCTCTTCTAGACGAATTTAATCCCAGATAAATTCTTATCGCAATTAATCCCAAATTAATTCATTCTCTCAAAATTATTCCCAGATTAATTCTTGCCGTAATTAATCCTAGATTAATATTCTCTCTCATAATTAATCCCAGATTAATTCTGTTCGAGTCAAATGTCATCGGTGAATCTTTGGGAAGCGACCCAAGAGATCCCTGGATATGTTGGCAGTAAATACGGTTGTTGGAGTATCCGACACGTGCGTACCCCGTACCACGTTCTCACCGATTTACAAGACATAGTTGGCTTCTAGCAAAGCACCGTGCCTACCCAATTCTTCAGAAATATATTCAACATGGAATATATAATATGTATCAGGCGTAGTATACAATGTATTGTGTAATACGATCCAGTATCAGATGTCACATGCTAGGCCTAGGGCTGGAATTGTGTCTGCCCCGTACGAAGAATATATCGGATCACTAGCAACTAGTCTCTGTAATCGGATAATCATGACCTAGTCATACTATCCCGATAGCTGCAGCATTTAAGAGTACTAGTTCTGTATCCATACGTGATCATCATCTCCATATGACTGAAGTGATACTTCCATCTTGACATCACACCCAATACACTACGATTCTCAGTATACACAAAAGAGGCTTACACAGAACCTGTTAAAGCTCCGGACGACCAAAACCAAAGCGTACTGATTGTCACAAGTATTAGCGATGCAAGTCTTAGGTTAAGACCACATACATCTACCCTGATTCGGATTACCATAGACACATAGTCATACTACCAATGGGATTCTGATGGGTCTATCCAAAGCGAAGCTGTTCCCGGTCCAACGGCTAACAGAACCTCCTATCACACTTGCATAAGTATCCATTACTTAAATATATGAGAACTATGTCATTAAGCTTCCATAACGCGCACAAGTGTAATACTAGCCTATTCTGCATTATCGATGTCCAGTCTCGATAATACTACGACTATGGATATTTAATGATTAAACCTTTCGTGGATTAATATTGTCTCATATCTTATTAATCTGATATTAATCATATGGACTTTTATCATTTATATATATCCAAGTAATCCAATTACAAAATGATAAAAGAGTAATTTCCTTTGTCACATAGTTAATTTGTACAAAAACACCATATCTTTACAAATAGTGATGCTATGGGTCATAATTGTCCAACAGTATCATACCGCCTACATACCAGTGTCCATACCGGTCTACCTAGAGATTACATAGCTACTAGAACCGGTAAGCATCCATACCGATACCATACCGACCTCCATACCGGTTAACCTGTGAGTAAAACATAGCTACTGGAACCGGCAAGCAACCATACCGGTCACATACCGGACTCCAAACCAGTCAATACTTACAAAATTTTTGAGAGCTCAAGTGATCTGAAGAGCAAAAAAAAAGAGTAAAAAAGTTTAAAATTTTGGTTGAATTTCGTTGGTTCTATTTTATCATTTGGGTGTTTGTGAAGGGTAATTCAACAAAATTTCTATTGAGGCACCAAATTTCCGTCCGAATTTTCATACGTCTGTAGTTGTTTGCATGCTTGTTTTTTTTTTTGTTCTAGTTTGTGATTTCTATATTCCAATTATTCTAGTTGTAGGTTTTCTTTGAATTGAGTCTACATATTTGTTAATTCTTACTCACATTACTCCATTTGCCCTATATTGGTTTCTTGTTGTTTATGTTAGCTTGAAGACTACACATTGTTGTGAGCTTTTTGGTAAGTCATATTCATGCTATATTGAGTGCAAACACGAGTGGAGTGGAGTGATACGTATTTGAGTGTAAACACTTGAGCGTGTGAGATTGTGAGGTTATATAATTTTGTTCACATATTTGTTTCTTCTAATCTGTTTGTTGAAGCTTTGAGATGGCAGGTACTAGTTTGATAGTGGATGAGAAGCTTGAGGCTTTAGAAATGAAGTTTATGGATATGATGGAAAACATGAATGATGCTTTCGATAAGTTGTCCAGGGAAATAGAAAGTAATCAAACAGGCAGTGTTCCCAGAGCACCACCACCTCAGCATATACCACCACCTCAGAATGTGGCACCACGACGTATACCTCCAGATGAAGAAGAAGCTGAAAATGAGTATGATGATTCCGATGATCTTAATGATGAGGATGAGAGATTTCAGCGAGGGCCTGATAGGAGGCCTAATATGAGGTTTGATATGAGGAATGATATGAGGGATAAACAGTTTGGTGGTAGAGGTGCATTTGATGACAGGCGTGAGGATTATGACAGGAGAGGTTATGGTAGACATGGTGATATTGATGGTGATTTGAGCAGCATCAAGATCAAGATACCAAACTTCCGGGGCAAGAATGATCCTGAAGCGTATTTGGAGTGGGAGAAGAAGATCGAGTTGATTTTTAATTGTCATCATTACTCTAATGAGAAGAAGATCAATCTGGCCGCCATGGAATTCACTGATTATGCGATGATTTGGTGGGATCAGATTGTCACCAACCGAATGAGAAATCATGAGAGGCCAATTCAGACATGGGAAGAACTTCGAGGTCTCATGAGGAAACAGTTCATACCCATCCATTACTACCGAGAGTTGTATCAAAAACTACAGCATCTGTATCAGGGGACCAAGAGTGTAGAGGATTACTATACTGAGATGGAGGTTACCATGATCAGAGCGAATGTAGTGGAGGATGCAGAGGCTACTATGGCATGGTTTCTAGGGGGCATGAACAGAGAGATTGCCAACATGGTGAAGTTGCATCATTATGTTGATATAGAGGATATGCTTCTCATGGCTATCAAGGTAGAGAGGCAATTGAAGAAGAAGTATGCTTCACAGTGCCCCAACAAGTGCACCTTAGTGATTGATAAGAAAAGTGGTGAGGTACATTCTACCGACAGTGATGTTGAGGTTGATGATGATGAGTCTGAGATTAAGGATACTAGTGACAGAAAGGGAGCTTTTTATCTTCTATATAACTTGTCATTAGTTGTCAAGCGTGCTTTGAGTTCACAAATTATTGAGGATGAGAGTGATCAGCAGAGGGAGAACATATTTCACACTAGATGTCGTGTGAAAGGAAAGGGGTGTAGAGTGAGCATTGATGGGGGCAGTTGTTCTAATGTCGCAAGTACAGCTTTAGTTGAGAGGTTGGGATTAGATTGCTTGAAGCATCCCAAGCCTTACAAGTTGCAATGGTTAAATGATTGTGGTGAAATAAAGGTGACTAAGCAGGTATTATTGAGTTTTACCATTGGGCCATACACGGATGATGTCCTATGTGATGTGATATCGATGCATGCAGGACATATTCTTTTGGGCAGGCCATGACAGTTTGATAGGAAGTTCATACATGATGGGTTCAAGAATAAGTATTCCTTTCAGCATAAGAGAAAACTCATTACCTTATACCCACTTACACCGAAGCAAGTCCACGAGGATCAAGTCAAGTTACAACTTGAGAGGGATAAAGAGAACGAGAGTGCAAACACAACCTTGGAGAAAACACGTGAGGGGAGTGTGATCGAACCTAGTAAGGAAATTAAGGCTAAAGGCCTGAGTGTTCCTAAGGGGAGTGTGAGTGAACTTAAGGGGGAAACAAAAGGGCGATTGAAAAAGAGCTTCTATATGGGTGAGGGTGAAGCTATGAGAGCTTTTAAGGCTAGCAAGCTTATGTTTTTGCTAGTCTACAAGGAACACCGTGTTTGTATTGCTAATATTAACCATTTGCTTCATGTGTCCATTTCATCTCTTTTGCAGGAATTCAGTGATGTGCTGACATAGGAGATTCCTAGTGGGCTTCCACCAATTAGAGGTATTGAGCACCAGATATATTTCATACCTGGGGCAGTCATTCCCAACAGACCAGCCTACTGAAGCAATCCGGAGGAAACGAAGGAACTTCAGAAGCAAGTGAGGGAGTTGATGGAGAAATGGTATGTTAGAGAAAGTATGAGTCCATGTGAAGTACCAGTTCTTCTAGTTCTTAAGAAATATGGGTCGTGGCGTATATGCATTGATTGTCGAGCGATCAATAATATAACGGTAAAGTATCATCACCATATTCCTAGACTAGATGACATGTTGGATGAATTACATGGTTCCAAAGTTTTTAGTAAGATTGATTTAAAAAATGGATACCATCAAATTCGCATGAGAGAGGGAGATGAGTGGAAAACTGCATTTAAGACCAAGTATGGCTTGTATGAATGGTTAGTTATGCCATTTGGTCTTACAAACGCACCTAGCACATATATGAGATTGATGAATCATGTTATGTGTGTATTTACAGGTAAGTTTGTTGTAGTTTATTTTGATGAAATCTTAGTTTATAGTAAAACATTAGATGAGCATGTTACGCATTTGAAGCATGTTCTTGAAGGGTTGAGGCAGGAAAAACTGTATGCTAACTTTGGTAAGTGCACTTTTTGTATAGATAGGATTATTTTCCTTGGTTTTGTTGTAATTGCAGATGGCATCGAAGTTGATGTAGAGAAGGTAAAGGCAATTCAGGATTGGCCTACACCGACAACTGTGACAGAAGTCAGAAGCTTCCATGGATTAGCAAGCTTCTACCACATGTTTGTTATAGACTTCAACAGTATTACAGCACCACTGACTGAAGTAGTGAAGATAATTGTTGCTTCAAATGGGGAGAAGAGCAGGAGCGTGCATTCCAGGAACTTAAAATGAAGTTGTGCAGTGCACTAGTTTTGGCGCTACCCAACTTTGAGAAGACATTTGAGATTGAGTGTGACGCATCTGAGATAGGCATTGGAGCGGTTCTTATGCAAGAAAAGCGACAATAGCTTACTTTAGTGAGAAGCTGAATGGAGCAGTTTTGAGGTACCCCACATATGACAATGAGTTTTATACGCTAGTGAGAGCCCTTGAGACTTGGCAGCATTATCTGTGGCCTCGAGAGTTTGTGATCCATACAGATCATGAGTTATTGAAGCATTTGAAGGGCCAAGGTAAGTTGAACAAACGACACGCACAATGGTTAGAGTTTGTTGAGACATTTCCATATGTAATCCACTACAAACAAGGTAAGGAAAATATTATCGCCAATGCACTATAGCGAAGGTATCCTTTACTTACTTCATTGAGTGCAAGAATGGTTGGGGTTTGAATTTATTAAAGAACTATATGAAAGTGATACTGACTTTAGTACTATCTATGTTGCATGTGAAAAATCTACCTTTAGTAAATTCTACCAACATGATGGGTTTCTGTTTAGGGGGAATAGATTATGCATTCCTGTTTGTAGTATACGTGAGTTGTTAGTTAGGGAAGCGCATGAGGGAGGTTTAATGGGGCATTTTGGCATTACTAAGACCTTAGAAGTATTGAGTGAACATTTCTATTGGCCTAAAATGCGGAGAGATATTGAGTGTTTGTGTGATAAATGCTTGATTTATAAAAAGGATAAATCTAAGGTTATGCCTCATGGGTTGTACACACCATTGCCTGTACCTAGTGAGCCATGGGTAGATGTATCAATGGACTTTATATTGGGTTTACCTAGGACTAGGCAGGGTAGGGATTCCATCTTTGTAGTGGTTGATAGGTTCAGTAAGATGACACACTTTATTGCATGTCATAAGACTGATGATGCCACTAACATTGCTGACTTGTTCTTTAGAGAAGTAGTATGACTCCATGGAATTCCACGGAGTATAGTTTCAGATCGTGATGTTAAATTCCTTAGTCACTTTTGGAAAGTTTTATGGGGTAAGTTGGGAACTAAACTTTTGTATTCTACTACTTGCCACCCCCAAACTGATGGGCAAACTGAAGTGGTTAATAGGACTTTGACTCAATTATTGCGTACTATAATCACTAAGAACTTAAAAACCTGGGAGGATTGTTTGCCTTTTACTGAATTTGCATATAACCGTAGTATTCATTCTTCTACATCTTATTCACCATTTGAAATTATTTATGGTTTTCGGCCACTAACTCCATTAGATTTGTTACCATTGCCTGTTGACGAGCATGTAAGGTTAGATGGAAAAAAAAAGCCGATTTGGTGAAACACATACATGAGAAATAAAGAGAGCACGTACAGCGGAAAATAAGCAGTATGCTTCTCATGCAAATAAGAGAAGAAAGCGGTGGTATTTCAACCTGATGATTGGGTTTGGGTACACATGTGCATGGAGAGATTTCCTGAACAGCGTAAATCCAAGCTACAACAGAGAGGGGATGGTCTATTTCAAGTCTTGGAACGAATTAATGATAATGCGTACAAGCTGGATTTACAAGGTGAGTATAATGTGTCTGCTACATTTAATGTTTCTGACTTAACTCTTTTTTATGCAAGTACAGATTTGAGGTCGAAGCCTTTTCAAGAGGGAGGACATGACACGAATCCAGACACTCAAGGAATATTAGATGTCACGACCAGCAATATGGTAGAGCCTTTGCAAGTGCCATCAGGGCCAATCACACGCCAAAAAGCTAAGAAGATCAGAGACGCAATGGCGGGGCTAGCACAGAATGCCATGATCGAGTGTGACACACAACTCCAAGGCATAATGGCAACACATGAGGGCTTCTATAGAGTGGGTCCAAAGTTATTTCACTTGACCCAAGTCATACCAAATTGACGGAAAGTCAAGTTCCTTTTGACGAATCAAGCCGAATTAATCCCAACACCAAATATTCGGCCAAGACAAGACTTATTAGGCTTCAAAACACATCATTAAGTCTAAATACATAAAGGCCACAAATTTTGGGCATGTTTTGTCAATGAGATAATTTAGACATGGCTTTGAAAAACTTGCCACCTTTATTGGATTTTTGTGATTTTGTTGTTTTTCCTTTTGTTGAATTTTTTGGCAAAGTTGTTGATGACTTTAGTCACCTTTTTTGACATTTATGTTATGTTGTCTAGATTATTAAATGACTATTAAGGGCATAGCCTTTAAATAGCCATTAGTTAGCAAGTTAGGGTGTTTTGGTATTTTTGCACCTATTAGGGTTTCCTTCATTGTACTATATATTGTAACATTTCTTTCTTAATGAAATTAATCAACCATTTTCGAAATTAGCTTCATCTTGAGAGTTTGGCTTTGTCCAAAATTGCTTAAGGGAGGGATTCCCCTTATTTCATGCAATTGACTTATCTAAGGCGTGACAACCTTAGTGGCGTCTCTGTGCTAGCATAACAATACAATGAATCATCTTAAGGGTTTTCAAAGACAAGTTCTTTGTGGGTCTTATTTGTGGCCTTGGAAAGGTTTTGTTCCTACAAAATCAAATTCGTGGTGCTTGGGGTTCTATCAGTTGCGAGGGGTTTGCTTGGCCATAAACATACAAGTGAGTTCCGCGTCAAATTTAATATTGCCAAAGGATAAATCCATGATTCCATTCCTGCAATTAATTAAAGCATTAGCTGTTGATAAAAAAAAAGACCAAGTATTACAGAAATTGGCTTATAACTGTCAGCTACAGGTTATGTTTCCATGATAATAAAATCCATATGATATATGAATTTATCGACTTGTATTAACACGTCTTCCACAATTCCTTTCGGTATATTGATTGATCTATCGGCAAGTAAAAGAGTCGTTGAGGTTAGTTTTAACTCACCAATATTAAGTTGTTGGTAAATCGAAAATGGAAGCAAATTGACACTGGCTCTAAGATCAAGCAGAACATGTTCAATTTTTTAATTTCCAATAATACATGAAATAGTTGGACAACCATGGTCTTTGTATTTTATTGCATTATTGGTTGAGAGCATGGAACTTACATGTTCAGCTAGAAATGTTTTTTTTCTTACCTGATGTTTCTTTTTAACGGTGCACAATTCTTTCAGAAATTTGGCATAAAATAGTATCTATTGAATGACATCTAACAAAGGAATATTAACCTTTGGCTGTTTAAATATCTCGTATATATCTAAGGAATGATTCAATTTCTTTGTTTTTAATGCTTGGGGAAATGGAGGTGTATGAGAAAATTGTTATCGTCAATGAAGGGTAATGGTTCATCAACCCCTTCCTTACCCTCTGAATCTGATTTATTTTCAGCTTCGTGAGATTCAAGAATAGGTCTGTGGATAACCTTACCGCTACGAAGAGTAATAACCGATTTGACATGATCTATATGTTGACTTCCAGAACTACCATCGTGAGGATTTTGATGACTCTTGGGATTTGGCTGTGGTTGTACATAAAACTTTCATTTCTCATTAATGGTTAAAGCACATGTGATTTTTGAGAAAATATCTTTCAGATCAATCAATGTTTGCACATTTTTGTTATTGATGGCTTCATGTTTCTCAATAAATACATGCAAGGTATCCTCAAGGGTTTTCCTAGGTGTTGGGACATATGGTGCGTAACCCTGTGAACTTTGAAAATTCTGGTGTACCTAGGGAGGTTGTTGCGACGATTGTGCTTGGTTATTATTTCTCCAATTGAAGTTTGGATGGTTTCTCCAACCAGAATTGTAGGTTTGAGAGTATGGGTTGGATTTGGTCTCTTGAAGGTGTTTATGGAAATGACTTGGTCATGGCGATATTCTTGCAGGGTTGGTAAGGTTGGGAAAACTTGTGTGACATGTTCATTTGAATTACAGATTTGACAAGTGACTTCTTGAATTGACTTGACATGATCATTTTTTCTCATTTCTAATGCCTCGATTTTTTTAGCTAGAAATGCATATTTAGCAGAAAGGTTATGGTCTTCCCTAAGGTTAAACATACCTCTTCCAGATGGCTGTGGTTTTATAGATGACTCATAAGTGCCAACTGTGTCTCATTGTTGTGCATTCTCTGCTATGTGTTCTAAGTAATCTAGTTAATCTTTAGGATTTTTGTCCCTAAATTTACCATTACACATCATCTCCACTACTTGTCTACCTTGGGGTGTTAAACCCTCGTAGAAATAGGCAATCAGCCTCTATGTTTCGAACCCGTGATGTGGACAAACATTTAACATCTCTTTAAACCTCTCCTAACATTGGTTAAGTGTTTCCCCTGATTTTTGTGTGAAGGTTGTGATTCTCCTCTTATAGGAGTTTGCCCTATGAGAGGGAAAGAATTTTTTTAGAAACTGTTCTTGCAAATCATCCCACGTTCGGATGAATCCCGACCTAAGGTTTTGCAACCAAATTTTAGCTTTATCCTTTAAAGAGAAGGGAAAAAACTTTAATCGAATTATCTTCATGCTGCAATTTTGGTATGTGCATGTGTTATATACCTCTTCAAATTCCCTTAAGTGATGATAAGGATTTTCTTATGCTAGACCGTGTAATGTGGGTAAAAATTGGATGACAGCTGGCTTAAAATTGAAACGTACTGCATTTGGGGGAAAAATAATGCAAGATGGTGATCATGTCCTAGTGAGATTCTGGAATTTTCTGAGTGTCCTATGATGATTAAGATCGTCATGTTGAGACTCGTTTTCTTCCCGATTAACTGGATTTTCAACTCGGGCAAGTGGATTTTCATTTTGGTTTTCGGCCATTTTGACTGACGATGAAGGTGATGGAGACTCTCTATTTAATCTACCGCTAGATGATCGAGACCAGTGTTTCATGCAACCTAAATGCAAACTATATGATAAAATTTAAAAATACAAATACAATACTTACAAAAAGAAAAAAAAAAATAAACAAGTGAATGAAAGAAAGGAAAAAAGTTAACATAAATGACAAAAAAATTACAAATGTAGTGTTAAAAAAATGAGATATAGAAAATACAAACAAAATAAAATAAAATAAAATAAAGAAAAGAAAAAATGTACAATAATGATAAATTATTATTCTATCTATTAAATTATATTCATCGACAATGGCGCCAAAAACTTGATACCATCACAAAGTGGTTCTTTACTCCTAAGTATAAGAGCGTCGAAGTAATAAAATAACCCGGTAAGACCGAGGTCGATCCTCAGAGAATAGATTTAATAGGATAAAATAATACTTTGAGTGAAAAATAAAAAGGTTGGATTGTTTGAAGTGATTGGAAAATTTTAATTTAAACTGCAACAATAAAATAAAATACTGGGGTTAGAGGATCTACTTTTAATATTTCAAATTTAGAAATCTCACTTTTTATAATATATAAATTGTCATTATTACCCAATTAATTTATTTCATGAATTAATTATACCAAAACATATAAAACCAACCATGAAGACAGTGATAATTTTTGTCTATAACAAGTCCAGTTAGGTACTCGATTATGCCAAAAAAATAAAACCAGTCAGGTAGGCAGTAACAAAGTTTGTCAATAATTAATCTAGAATTAAATTAAATATTAATCATTAGATTACAATTTATATATTATAATATAAGTGAGATTAATCTAAATTTTCATATTAAAAACTTCTCCATTTACCCCAGCAAAAAAGAAATTAGCTATTCATAGTTTAATAAAAACACACATAATTTTATTACTAAAATAAAAGAAATTACAAGAAAGCTTTTTAAAAAAATAAAACACAAAAGAGTTAGAACTCCACAAATTTTTAGAGAAAATTATGAAATCTAGGGCTCAGCACCATCTTTCTTTAACAATTTACATTGTAAATTATTTAAAATAGTGGCTTTGACAATTTGCAATGCAAATTTGTCAAAAGTGATGGTTTTTGTTTTTTTCTTCTTGTTTTATTTACTTTAATAATTATATATAATATACTTTTGATTTTTAATCAATGTCGGCCTTGAAAACTTCAGAATTCGAAAATCTTATGAACATCAAAGTTGTAGATCTTTGAGTCTTTTTTCATATGGAACTTGAATCACCTTAATCCAATATCGGAGTAAAAAATTATGGCTAAAATACGAACATTGTACAGGGCTGGAATTTCCGAAGTTGTATATTGTTAGAACACTCTATTAAATTTCGTGCCTCCAAAATCAAAATGTCAAGTCCATTTTTCTAGATATGCATCCAAAGTATTATTTCACCTACATAAAAGATAAAAATCACAATAAAAACATATAAAACATAAATTTAATTATTATGCTAAATTAAGGGGATAAATGAAACTATAAATATAAAATGATTGATTTTTCTTTTTTAATAAATGTACATTTTTTAGTGTTCATCAGAACCTCCACTTGTAAAATGAGCAACAAGTGGTTCAAATATCTCACAAATATCTTAGATATTTTAGGAGGCAAATGACAACAAGAGACGGTGGATATTGATGACAAATTAGTGTAATGATGACCAAATGACATAATATGACTTTATCTTCAAAGACTTGAGGACTTATAAAAAGGAGGAGAAAGTAAAATTATAGAAAGGTTCTGGATCTGCTTCATCTTCTTCGATTGGGGCCTGGGCTGGATCATCTTCTTTATTTTTCCATGCATATAAATTCTTTGAGCATAATGAGAATTACCCTCCCCTCCCTGTGGACATAAGCATCAATTGCCGAACCACGTAAATCCTTGTCTCGCTATTTATTTTTTCATTTGTTCTCTATTTTTTTCGTATAAATTTCTACAACTAAATAAATTTACGTGTTCGATGACGGATTATCGGGGAAAATACCCCATTATTTTCTCAAACGAAAATCAGTCATCAACATTAGGCTATCGGAGTTTGCTTAAGGGTGATTTAGGATTGCTGTTATTTTAATTGCTTGATATTGTTGAAGGGGTTTCCATTTCATGGGCATATTTATTTATTCGTGGTGCTGTCAATTTTTCCTTTGATTGAGCAAACGCATAATCCGTAATTTCAAGAATAATGGGCTTAAAAGAAAGAGATAAAGTTTTGGAGCGAGCAAAATTGGGAAATGGGAGTAGTTGAAGGGAAATGGGAATAGTTGGTGGCTTGTAGTTGCTGTGATCAGCCCATAATCCAGGTGAATTCTAAAATAAATAAATAAACAAATTCTTAATTCTTTTCGTAAATGCAGTTCTTCTCTTTTGGACCCATGGCTGGAATACTTTCTGTTTCAATGGAGTAATTAAGCAATGAGTAGACGTGGCCGGCGGTTCGGTTCCGGTTCAAAATCGAACCGAACCGGCCGGTTCCCGATTTTACACCGGTTAATTCCGGTTCGGTTCTGGTTCCACACTTAAGTGGAACCGCAACCGGGAACCGAACCGGTCGGTTCCGGTTCGAACCTTTTTTAATTATATAAAAAAAAATTGAAAAAAATTGAAAATAAATTAGATTAATTTAATAAATAAATAAAATTATTAAATTAAAGAGCTTGAACTTAAATTTTAAAAATTTAAGTTGCCTACGTATCCTCAAAGGGTGAGAGGAATCAAAGCTCACGTAGTTCCATTACAATTTTAAGATATTCCCCTTTGGAAATTTACAATTTTGTAATTATCAATCATCATTATCACTTGATCCTTCAGCTCCGGTTCCGCTTGCACTTGTTGTTGCAGATGCATTATCGTACAAGTCTTCAAAATCATCGAGGGCATCTTCTTGTTGTCTCAGATCAGTTCGAGTCCAATCATCCACACAAGCTGTTGCTTCTAGAGTGCTTGGATGTAATGAAAATCGTCTAGCTTCCAATATATTGCCTCCCAAGCTGAAGGCTTGCTCAACCGCAACGGTGGAAATAGGTGCTGTCAATATCTCTTTAGCAATAATTGATAAAACATGATATATATTTTGATGTCGGTTCCACCATTCAAGGATTTTAAAATTTTTACTAACTAAACTTTCAGTGTGAAACTCGAAATTTGTAGATAAATAATTATCTAATTCAGGGTTATTAGTTGTCGTATCCCTAGCTTTTTTATTTCGTTGCAGTAACCAACGATCCCCTGCGCTAAGTCTTGGTTGAATTACCGGTTCGCTACTACGGGATTCACCTAATGTTCCTAAGTTATATCTTACAATATAATCATTAAATAACTCAATTAAATCATTTCTTAATCTAACTATTATTCTTGTAATATCAATATCATCTAATATTCATAAATAACCATAGTAAGCTTGTGAAGCACTATTCAAACCTTATAATTTAAATCTAGGATAAAAAACAACAGCAATAAGATAAAGTAAAAGAATTTCTCTAAAATAATTCAACCATTTTACCTTCATAACAGTAATGGCTTCTAACAAAACAATATCATTAGGATTGTGAAGCACTATTCAAACCTTATAATTTAAATCTAGGATAAAAAACAACAGCAATAAGATAAAGTAAAAGAATTTCTCTAAAATAATTCAACCATTTTACCTTCATAACAGTAATGGCTTCTAACAAAACAATATCATTAGGATCGTTACTTTCAAGATGTTCATCGAGAGTACCAACAATATTCAAACTTTCAAGAAGAAATAAATGTGTTGTAGGATAATAAACTCCGCTAAAAATTAAAGTAGCATTATTAAAAACTTTTAAAATTTCTAAAAAATTTTCACAAATATCTCATTGACTAGGAAAAAGTGTGATATTTTGAACATGTTGAGAAAAAAAAACTACATAATGCATCTTGTATTGTAATGCTTGACATAAAAGAAAATAAGTTGAATTCCAACGTGTTGGAACATCTCTTGAAAATTTAATCGATTTAATACCATTTATTTTACAAAACTTGGCCAATTCTCTCATAACTTGAGAATATGACCAAATACAATTAAGTGTGTCTTAATAGGATCAATGAAAGGTGATAATTTTTGCAGACCATCTTGAACACATAAGTTAATGACATGACATGTGCAACGAATATGAAAAAACCGACCCCTTAAATTTGGTTGACATATTTCTTTTAAATCATTGATGGATGCAGTATTTGTAGATGCATTATCAAATCCAATTGTTAAAATTTTATCTACTAAACCATATTATCAAAAATTACCTTCATCATTCTATAAATATTTTGTGCAGTATGTTGGTCATCAAAAACTCTAAATGCAATAAGTCATTTTTGCATGGTAAATGATGTATCAATCCAATGACAAGTCACACCCATATATGAGTGTATTCGCCAATGGTCACTCCAAATATCAGAACATATAGAAATACGACCTTTAATATCTTTAAATATTTCATTTAAAATAATTTTACCATCTTTGTATAATTTAAAAATATGACATTTTGTTGTGTTTCGAGTCATTCTACATGCAGCAGGATTTAAAGCATTATGCACGTAATTAGTAAAATGAAGTTTTTCACCAAAGCTTAAAGAAAGATGTGTCATACAAGTTAATTTTGTAAATTCTTCTCTATTTTTTGCATCAGAATATTTAAATAAATCTACAGCACTCGTACCTCTACTAGATGATGCGTACCTGGCCATTTGAGTTTGCGTCGTATCAAGTCCAAGTTCAACCGCATGATGTCTTTCCATGTGCTTGATCATATTACCGCATCCACCAGAAAATTTGTAGGAAACCCCACAATGGTTGCATACTGCTCTTGAACCTTCATCGGTATCGTCTAAATGAAAATGAATTTTGAAAACATCCGAGGAACGAGACTTAACTTCTCTTCTCCGTGATTGTGAACCGATACTAGGGCCGCTCTCTTGGGTTGGCATATTTGACAATATGTTCTCAGATAAGCTTGCCATTTTTTGTTTAAGAAATAAGTAAGAAGAATAAGAAAATTGAGAATGATAGTAACTAATTTGTTATTATAAATGAGAGAATTGAGAATAAGAGAATTGTAGGAATTGAGAGAGTTGAGAAATTGGTGTGTTGAAATAATGAAAAATGACCCATATTTATATAATTTTAAATTTTTTTGATACCGAAAATGTCCCTAAAATAACCGTTTTATTACCGTTATTAGGGGTATATTAGGAATTACAATAACAATTTTTTTTTATGGCTGTTGGCCTTTTTTTATTTAGGGGCAGGGAGTTTCCCGTAGCCGTTGGGGAGGGTTCCTGTTGGAACCCGGTTCGTTCCAACCAGAACCGCGGTTCCGATTGGAACCTTTGGAACTGCTGGAACCGAACGGTTCCAGCGATTCCAACCGGTTCGGTTAGGGGTCGAACCCTAAACGAACCCCTAACCGAACCGGTCCTTTACGGTTCCGGTTCCGGAACCGGAACCGTGGCCGGGTCTAGCAATGAGTAACGGATGCTGAGGATTCATTGGCTTTTCTTATTCTTTAAAGTAATTGTTCACTGGATGTTGAATGAAAACACCGAGAATCAAATTGAATCCGCGCATCACACAGGTTCTAAATTAGTTCAGTTTTAATGCTCGAACCAAGCACATTAAGATGGATTTTCATTTCGTACGGGACCTTGTCACCAAAATGTAATTGATAGTTCAATTTTTCTCCAGCCTTGATCAGCTTGCGAATCTTATGACAACCAATGTCTGTAACAAGCTTCGCAATCTCTGAGATTTCAAAGGTGTATTGATAAATAGCAAATTTCTTATTGAAAAAGATTCTGTTGAATCCACCAGATTTGTAGGAGAAAATCAAGATGATCTTGTGCCTTTATTTAAATAACACATGTTTGAATTTCAATTTAAATGTATCTTGTTTTAAAGTCTTGAATATGATGGCTGCTATCATCTATTTGTATGAATAGATAGATGATCATATGCAATGAAATAATAAACTTCTTACTTCAAACTATCCTCTGTTTATTTGCAGTGACCCACCTCGACAATTCAAAAAATAAAAATAAAAATAAAAATAAAAATAAAAATAAAAATAAATTCTGACCCGACCATGAACATTACTGCCACTACCCACTATGGACATTTCTGTGGTCTGATTGGCTTTTGCTGATTCACACCACAACAATTGCACATGTTCCCTATTTCATAATCAAATTTAGATGTATATAATGAAAACTACAAATCAACCAACTGGCCAATTAGTTCAGTCGGCTAGAGCTTTTGAATTTATCCAATAAGAGCCAAAATTTAGATAATTCATTAAAATGACCTGAGTTTAGAAAATTATTAATATCACTCAAATTTGGGCAAAATTTTGATTATCATGCTAAATTAGAAATATCGAACGGATGGGCTTGCACTCGGCTACAAGGGTTTGTAAGAGTTTGGGAGACCTTCAAAGAAGGATTTTTCTGCCTCCAATACACCCTGCATGAACAAATATTATTAGGTTGCTGCGCACCAAAAAAAAAAAAAAAAAATCAAATTGATTTGGGTTTGAAGGTTTGCTTTTCCTGCGCCCCTCGGATCTACGAGGCCAATTGTTCGTTTTGAGTCTCGACGGAAGTGCTCAGGACTGCTCTCAAAATGGTCCTACATGGCTTTATCTCCGTAGAGAGTCATCCATGTAGGAGTGGTTGATATGGGGTGAGACTTGAACCATGAACATCATTATTATTATGGGTAGGATATAAGCCAGACAACTACTCTCACGTGGATAAGGCCCCTACGGAGACAAAGTAGTGCGGGACCGTTCGGAGAGCAGCCCCGAGCACCTTTGTTGAGACCCAAAAAGGACAATTGGCCTCATAGATCCGAGGGGCGTAGGAAAAGCGCACCTTCAAGGTTCATCAATTTCACCACAGAACCTTAATAATCATGATCGCTGCCTCCTTGTGTATGAGCTCATTATACTCGTGACAATTGAGATTCTGCAACATGCAACAGTATTTCAATTACTCTGATGAAGGGTGACACAGACATTATAAACAAATGAGGATTGAGACACACCTGTACACAATTTGGGCAACCAGTCTCTCCAGAGCAGCGGCAAGATGTGAGAAGCTCTAAAGCGGCAACTAAAAGCTCCGTAAAAAATGGTTGAATCTATTATACATTCAAGTAAACCATGTTGAAAGTAAGAGTAAGATAAGAATCTCAGTCTGACTGACTACATCAGTCAGCAATAACAGAATTAAAGCTATAAAATGGTCATTAATCTATTAAAAGACTGGGGCATTTCGAAAATTAAAGTATGAACTTCACAAATTTAAGTCGATGCTTCCTTTGAGGCAATCGATTCATTATCATGCCACTCACCTGCTTTGAAACACCGGTCCCTCCAGGATGCCGATCATATAGTAGAATTCTTTCTGGAAAATAGCGGGAGTCATGAGGGTTTGGACACTCTGGAGCCAAGTCGGAAAAGTTGCATCTTATATATCTACACGCCAAATTAAAAAGATTCAGAAAAAACAATGGTCAAACATTCTCAGTGAGGCTGACAGCTTCAAGAAAATAAAGAATGGCATGCTTCAAATGACGAAAAAGAAACTCAATCTGAGAAGTCTGTCAGTGATAAGTTCAGATCTAAATGATGTTATGCACAATTTCACATCAGAGCCCTCCCAGAAAACATCAGGCCGAAGCTACTATCTTAGTGTTTTATAAGATTGCATGAATAACACTTACAAAGGCACTACATGTAGTAGAGCATGAGAAGCAGCATGCAAGCCTGAACGGAATGAAAATTTTTTCTCCACCTCTATTTTTACTGATTGTGGAACTTGAATCCAAACTGCCTGCATGTGTCTCAGTAGAAAATGTATTAGGGCATACGCAAAACTAGAATCTATATGCAGCATTGTGAAAAATAATAATTGAAAGTAACAAATTTAATGTAATCTCCAGAGGAGAACCTTTAGTTAATATAATAATCTAGGCAGATATTCTATATTGAAAATTTAATTGTTTCCTCTCTACATATCATAGACTTCAAATCGAGTATTTTTTACTTCATAAGCATGTGCTTATATTTAAGAGGCACTGCAAATAAGCATGACTGATAAAGCAGTATGATTATCGAAAGTAGCAAATTAATTATAATGACCATAGAGAACCTGCGATTCATATGAATATTTAGGCAGATAAAGTTCAACTGTGTCGAAAATTATGCCACTTCCTCTCCATATACGATGGAAACCAAACCAAGTAGTTGTTACATTACAAGCATGTGCTTGGGCTGTTGTTTTTGACAACTGATCCTTGGAAACCTTTGTCCCGTAGGCCTGAACAAAGTCAGGACAAGCAGCCAGTTAGCAATTCATTATTTCATATTTAACAAGAATCGCCTAAAAAATGCAGTAGTATTTAACAGTATATTTGCAAATCCAACAAGCAAATATAGAAAAACTAAATCTCTGTTGCAAGCCCAACATATTTAACCATTTAAAAAATAAAAACCCTGCATTCTGCTTTCTCAATAGGAAGACATCATACGGACATTAGGTTGAAGAAGAAAGCACAAGTCATTTATATACTCTCAAATGGTGACTTTTCTCAAGAGGACAATTTTCCATCTACAGCAAGTAATGCACAATTTTGTTTTTTAAGAAGAAAAATAAAATCGTCATCCAGTATCTCCATATGTTCATTATCTTCCACAACAGAGGATCTTCTCTTAATACACCAGATTAGATATGCATGCCCGAAGGGACCCGCTCATGCATGCCTTAAGTGATCCCCACATGCTTGCAACTAACAGTCGTCTACATTGATGTTTGCTATAAAAACAAGATCCTTCAAACATTATGGATTAAGATATCAGGACCTTCTTTCTTTGTTCGTTTCTTTCTGTTTTGCTTCCTCTAGGCTAGCTGAATGGAATGTCTTATGTAATGCAAAGATTTTAGAACTCTAGAGGCGGAGAGCCTTTATCAACGCATTTCAACTGTAAATATCAAAGGACAACTGTCATCTCCACTTTTTAAGCATTCTAGGAGTCAACATTCAAGAATTGAATCGTAAGCTCAAGGTAAATAGCTACAGAAGTAGTTTCACTAATTACCAAATATCACTTAAATGAGCACTAGACTGCAGAACAAAAGATGCAGGATTTACTGATGCAAATTAGAAAGAGTAAGGATGGCCCAGTACACGAGGCTTCCCATACCATGGGCTCTGGGGAGGATTCAATATAAAAGGAAAATAGGACTGATAGTTAAGAGTCTTGACATGCATTATTACCGCCAATGACATGAATATTTGTGTAATCAGCTCTGGGGAGGATTCAATATAAAAGGAAAACAGGAATGATAGTTAGGAGACTTGACATACATTATTACCGCCAATGACATGAATATCTGTGTAATCACGAGTCTTTGTGTAATACTTAAGATCAGCTTTTTGGCACATAGCAGTCTTACTTGATAAATTTAACTCCTTGACCAGATAGGTATGCCCTTGGTGCATATATACAGCACCTTCATATACCTGAAACATGAAATATAACAAAAATATTATAACATTGTCTGAAGGGGGGATCAGGCAACAAGTTACAAGAAAAAACAAAGCAATCCTGAAGAAGTCACAATTAAAACTTAACTACCTGAAAAAAAGCTTTGCTTTCCTCAATCTCTTCAAGGACTTCATTCCTTTGCATATCTATTACATTGTATCTCTCAGATTCTATTGCCCGAACACTGACTGTGCGTGAAGGCATTTTCTTCAAAATCAAATATGAAAGCATACAAAAAATATGAATTTATAAGAATAAGATGACACTTGAATTAACTATCACACCTTACTAGTGTGGAGAAAATTAGATATTAAAACATAACTACCCACGAAATTACCTCATGCCCAATGTACTTGAAGATTTTAGCGGATTCTTCACTTGATGGATCATAACTGAGATACCCTCTATTTTTAAGAGTCGTTATGGCACTGACCAATCCAGATCCAAAATATTTCTCATCATAAATCAAACTCAGTGGGTGTTCAAGGGCTGCACAGACCAGATGCTGCTCAAGTACCTATATTTCATGAAATCAAATTCAATCTTGGGCTGCACATTTAAGCACATCTTTTCTGATTTTAACAAAGTGTAAAAAAAGACGAGAGGGGGGGGGGGGGGGGGGGGGGGGGGGGGGGGAGAGAGAGAGAAACCCTCCAAACCTTTTGGTTTTGTGCGTCAATATGACAACACTCAATTGGACTCTTGAAGAGTTTCTCAGGATATTTCATAAAATATTGATCAAGAGGTCCTTCAAATGCAACATAGACAGCAAGAGATGGCCTTTCCCTTCTCCCAGACCTACCAGCTTGCTGCCATAGGCTAAATACAAAATAAAAACACAGCATAAATTTTGAAACAAATCATAACATTACAGAAAAAAAGCAGAAATGATGAAGAACATTACCTAGCAATACTACCAGGAAAACCCAAATGCAAAGTTACATCAATGTGTCCAACATCAATACCCAACTCAAGAGCATTTGTTGCAGCAATACCACAAAGCTTCCCACCGAAAAAATCTCTCTCTATTCTCCTTCGATCCTGCTCCAACAGTCAAACAATGTCAAAAAAAAAAATGCCTACTACTATCCAAAGTAAGAAGTCATTTTGCTGAAGATAATTTGGGAAAATATCATATCACAGACAAAACAAAAGAAACTGTCAAATAGGAACCTTTTCTTTTCCAAAAACATGTGTATATTAGATCATATACAGCAATGCGGTTCATCTATGATTCAACAGTAAGGTTTGTAGTACAGAGAGAGGAAACCCAGTAAGCCTATCTGATATCAGCATGCACACATCAAGTACAATGCCGGATCAAGATCCCTACAGTATTCTTGTGAGGGTTGTTTAACCCATAAAACTTCCATAGGTTAAAATGCTCTGATAGTGGGATAGCTTATGGGTTACAAAAACCACATTGGAGTAATTTGATAAGACGATGCAAGGAAACTAGGACACCCTGATAGCAGGTTACTCTATCTGTTACAAACAATATCAGAAGCATTGAAGAAGTAACAACACAAGGACTACAGCCCTCTTACAGAGTTGCATTACGGGTATGAAACCATTAAATTTAGAAACTTGAAGAATTAAATACAAGAATTGACATCGCATCAGCATTGCTAAAGGTTACATAAATATGAAATAATAAAAAACTTTTAACTGCATTATACAATCAGTTATTAGTGGCAAATTAGAAACAACAGACCTCAGCTACATAGCCAGCACGATAAACACATATAGAGTCTACCAGGTGGGGTGCTGTCTCCTCAAGGATCTCACGCCTATCATCATCATCCGAAAACATCATTTCCTTCCAGCAACTTAATTATCAATTTTACAAATTTGACAAGAAACATAAACAACACAATAAATAAAACCTGGAAAGGCCATAGATAATGACGCATCAAAGTGGGATATGAAATTCATCAATCAACAAGACATACGTGTAAGATAAAACAAGCTCGCAAAGTTTACGTGATCTACAAAAAGCAATGCAACGAAGTCCATGCTGAACCATTTCTGCAAAGAGATATGAAACTTCTGAAATTGGGCTGCAGAAAGGGAAAAGGGAAAAAGCCAAGGCACTCATAAGGCGAGATAGATAACAAAATATTTCACAAAATTAATCAAAATATTTTTCAATCAGAAGAATTTAATCATACTACCTTGAAGTTTTATTGGCAGCATTATTACCATCCATGTCAGTCTGACTTTTATTCAAGACCTGAAATATGGCAGCATTAGCACCAACATTGATAAACCCTGCCACTGATTAGCTGCAGTAAATTATAGAAAAGTACATCATACCAAAGCACTTACACTCCTCAGACTTGAAGTTGGATTCCAGAGGACAAAAAGCTTTCGAGCAGAAGGACTCCCATCATTTTTAATCAGCTCCAATGTTGATAAATTTGCAAGCTCCTGAAGCATCAGAAGAGTTCCATTTTCGATCCATGATTACAACCACAATGATAACACATGATAGAATCTCCTATACAAATGCTTAATAAATGATTTAGACCTCAAATTTCCATGCATATATGTTTCAAAAAAAAAGTATCCATCCATAAAAACCAGTCTCTTCATGTCCTCAGCAAGTCACTTGCAAAGAGATTGTAACCTCCATTCAGTGCTTCAAAAGTATTGCACTTTTGAGCAGTCCTTTCAAACGAGTAGGTCATATAGTGAGGTGATGTAGAACCAAGAAACGATTCTAGACACCAAGGACATTTAAACTATCTAGTCCATAATTAATGTGTGGAATCTGGCTAGACTATGTTCATGGGATGCCATTCTCAACATTAGCAAGTATTTCACGATTCATTTGTGAAGGAGAGGTCATCACAGCACAGTTGTCTCTTTACTCTTCTTCACCATCCAATCATTAGGTTAATATAGAAAATTTTCAATTAGTAATCACAACAGAGTAGTATCATGTAACACAACAGTCATCCAGAAGTACTTCAAGCCAGAAGTATTTATAGCTTTCTAAATTTCATAGAAAACCGATATGATTATTAAATGTAGAAACTTCTCTAGGAAAAAACAAACAAAAAAAATAGAGAGAGAAGCAAAGAAGAAAAGTTACCATTATAAAATATAGGTATGCCAAAATCAGATAACTAAATTATGTGAAGTCTCTAGGAATCTTACCATGCAATGCTCCTGAGGATTAGCAGAAGTTGCAGTAGAAAATACAAAAGAAGGATCACTACCATATACTGCACATGAAAACAGAGTGGATTGGTTTCTCTGTGTGAATAAGAGAAAGAATCAAGAACATGAAGGATTTAATTAGAATGATCCATTGTCTTTGAGCTTTAGGGGAAATTGTACCATGAGAGCAAAGCCGGCGAAGTCTTCTCATTATAAGAGCAGTATGGCATCCAAATGCTCCCTTGTAAGCATGAGCTTCGTCAATCACTACAAACCTAACGAATGAGAATATAAAATTAACCTCCATTATAACAAGTAAAAATGCAATTCACCTTGCAAGATGCAACAAAATTCTAAAAACTATCAGGCAGTATTTTGTAACCTAAGTCAACCATCATAGAGCATGAAATAATACCTAATACTTGACAAAATTCTGCTGAATTGTCGATGAAATGGCAAGATTGACACATGTAGCATATCGGGATTTGTTATCAACTGCATGCCAGATGACACAAATTTCAGCATAAAACTGGATGAGATGGTTAGCTTATGAAAAAAAATCCTATTTGAGACAGCTAAAACTTACTAAAGTACCAGTCTAGCATTATCACGAAGCCACATCCTGTCCTCCTGAGAAGTGTCACCATCATATACCCCAATATTTATGTTAGCATCAAATGCTTTTGTCATAGCTAGTAAAGCTCTCAGTTGATCTTGAGCCAAGGCCTATATGCATGAAAAACTTAAATTACCTAGATGTATCAAAAATGATAAAAAGCATATGCCAGCTTACCCAAATAATTCAAAGAAAATAAATAAAAGTTTAACTGAATCGAGAAGAAAAAACTGCTGAACCCCACAGGAAAGGTAAAAATATACAGGAATTAACCTTGGTTGGAAACAAATAAAGAGCACATGATGATAAATCACGGGACAACGCCTCCAGAACAGGCAGGTTATAGCAAAGTGATTTCCCACTAGATGTCATTGTTGCCACAACAACATTCTTCCCAGCAAGGGATGACATTATTGACTCTGCCTGTGAAGATAATAGAGGTTAAAACCCCTCAAAGAAATACAAGCTTCAAAAGGATAACAATGTAAGAAAACACGTGTACCTGGTGGCTGTATAATTTAGATATCCCAGTTGATCTTAGAGCAGATTTTGTGTTATCTGACAGTACATCAGGGATTTCTACATAAACAGCATTTCTCGCATCGATGTCCTCGACATGCACCATCTGTACCAAAACAAACATTAAGAAAAGCAGCACAAAGCCCCCTCAGTCAAACATTAAATAACAGCCATCACCCAGATGGCATGACATACTTGTATATTAATAAATTTTGAGTTTACATGTCTTGCTCACATGTCAGAGTGCTTGGTCCAAAGAACTCTTGTGGATTCTAGACAATTTTTTCTTCTTTTAACTTCATTTTTGAGAAAAATAATTATAACTTAATTTTTGAGAGAAATAGTAGAGGTAACCTGTCCTTGAGATCCAATGCCTTTTCTAAGATGTTCAACCATTTCCAGCGGTAGCAATTGACTTGTGTCCTGCTAAGTCAATAATTCATTATAGTGATATAGGTTTCTTACATAAACTCACAGAATAACTTGGAATTTTACAAGCTGTATATTGCAGCAAAATTTTCTGCATTCCAGGATTAATGGATACATAAAAGTTCAATAATTTATTTTTTATATTTTTATATCCGGCAGAAGCTTTTCTGTTAAACCTACCATATAGCCATACCAAGATATTAGAAGTTTAGTTTAAATTAAAAGCCAGGAGCAACCCCTTAGGAGTTTTAAGCAAAAGTTCTCATTGAAACTCAAAACAGCAAACAAAATAAGTCTATTCACTTTTAAAAAACGGAGAGAATTATAACTTTCTAATCCTGAATATTATCCCATTTATCAGCATTACAAGTCTATATGCCTAATATAACTCCAAGACTTTAAATAGTCATGTGGCCTGAAGACACAACAACAATCATAATAATAACAACTGATGCCTTGACCAACCCACCCCCACCACCCCACCCCCCAACCAAACAAAAAACGTAGTAAAATCACTTGAACACTACATTCCAAAAAACACTATTGTTATTTAATCATTTTTTTGGTCTTCTCTATTACAAATTTCTTTCTATGAGGTTAGCATTTGCATCTTAAATGGAGGTGCAGAGAAACACAACCACCAATTAACATGTAAACACAGAGATGAACACCTACACTACATCGTCTTCGGAATGCATGAGAAGTTGAAGTATAGGACCGGCTTCTCCTAGCCCGTTTTGCCCCATTGCTACTGACATCAGTACTGCGTTCCTTCACAAATATGAGCAAATCCCCCAGGGAAAGGGACATGGCTGTCTTTTGAATTTTACACTGCAAGAGAAAAAACCTTCAATTATCCAGAATCGCATGTGTGCCGCATGTATGAAAACTGTCCAACAAGTTTATTTATGTCGTTAGTAGGCTTCAAAAAATGCACAGTGCATTACTTATCAAATTAATAAAAGGTGGTGGCCTGGCAAGCTAATTCAGACCCATCCATATTCTAGAACTACAGTTCCAAAACACCACATAGCCAAACCAAGAAATTATCACTGTCAAGAGTCAAGATTTATTCATTCAGTAAGAAAATGCTATTCATTCAATTTTGGGAATATCTTGTTGATACAGGTAATTTGGTAGAGTATGCATAAGTATTGTCAAGATTAATACCCCCAAATCATAGAGAAATGTAAAAATGTAGAGCTTGAAAGCATGGGACAAGCTTCTATGATCCTCACTTATTTACCAACTAGAAATGAAGCAATGCACCAAAAATATCAGAATCAAGAAAGTGGATCAAATGGATTAAGATCTTCTGGATTAAGTTGGGAAAAGGAACAATTTATAGAAGCAAGTGTTTATTTATTAAATGTGAGGGTAAAGTTAAAAACAAATCTAGACAATCCGTAAGATGATTATGGAACTCAATAACTTCCTAAAGTACAGAAAAACACCAGTAGCTGATATTCTATCATAAAGGGTTAAAAAGGAAAAAAGTAGTTCAGTTATTGACTCCTGTATCCCTCATACATGGTCTGCTTCAAAAATCTTGACTTCTAGTATCCTTCAGTACAACATATATCATAAATATGCATTCAGCACCAGAGTCCGCTCATAAGTGTATCAGTCCTTTGAATGTATTACATATTGCACTATGTCATTTTCATATGCGTGCGCAAGGGCATGGAAGTATATACAATATACAGAAATGTATATATGTGTGTATTGTGTATGTATTCGTGTATAAGATAGAACTTTGGCTGATTGGGAAATCATCAAAGTTTTGAATGCATACCATTAAGAATTTGACATCCTCCCAGAGATTTTTTTTAAAGGAGGTTTCCCATTTCTTCATTGCATTAAATATCTCTGTCAGAGACATGGCTTTTTGACCTGTGAACAGGAAGCAAAAATAAACAGAAATAAGTTAGCTCATTTTTTATTAATTTCATGAATCTAATAAATTGTGTTTTTTCAATATACCAGTTCTATGATTGTCTTCAACTTTACCTCTTTCTTCAGTTGAGACATTGATGATAACAATAGAATCATCATAAAGCTTAGACTCCATATCGTCATGTGCAAACTGTACAGCCTGAGATATACACAAGACAAGCCGTATGCTTAAAAAAAATAAATATAACAAAAAAAGCAAATAAATATCACTCCAACTGCTCTTCAAAAACAGCTAAAATGGTTGCAAGATTGGACTGTTGTTAGGGTAGGTCTTTGGCTCATATCAAAACAAATAAAGAAGAAAAAATTCAAACAGGAAAGTCCCTCCATGACCTAACACAGTGATGTAACCGGATGATTAACAATAATTATGGAAATTGTTTTCAGAAATTAAGGAGCAACTTCACTGGAGTATCCCATGAAATGAATATAGTTCTTGAAAATTCAACCAATTACCTTAGGACAAAGAAAAGCAAGATGCTCAATGTCCTCAATACCAACTCGAACTCCAAACTTCTCAAGCTGGTTCAGAGCATCCTTCACACGAGTCAATGTGACCTTCTCCCCCAGCAGTCGAAGATATGCTGAAAATATGCTTAAGAAAGCAAATGCCTCCATGATTTTCTTCAACCAATCTGGACATAGACATGAAGAGTTATTACTACCGCTTTTGTATAGGCCCCTACCATTACTTCTGCTGACTTCTCTCAACAACATGCATTTCCCCGGATACCCATCTGATAAACAATTCACCGACTCCAAAACCTCAACAAACTTCTCACAATTCTGTCCCTCAAGAGCATTCTTAGTAGTAGACCGCATCACACTCCACAAAAAATCATAAGGGCGCCCCTCTTGATTATCAAAATCAACAGCCCTCTTGCATTTTGTCTCTAAAGGATCACTATTAATACTTCCATATGGCATAGTATAAGCTGCACTATGCTCCAGTTTATTCCTCTCAACACTGTTCGATTCTTCTTGGTTCAAACACGATAATTCTTGCATCATATCCGAATATGTGGAATCGGCAAACTTATTCGAGATTGGGGTTTCTTTAGTGACACTTGAGGAAGTTTCAAACAAACCAGTATTTTCAATTTGCGGCCTCTCCTTCTTTGAAAATGGAATTAGCACAAGAAATTCCCCAGGCCCGATCAAAAATGTGCTCAATTCACTTTGCATACTCATTTTAACACCCTGTTACAGTAATTATATGTATTCGAATTAAAACAATTCAGCAATTAAGAGCGCGCGCAAAATAAAAATGAAAAATAAAATTATAAACATAAACGACTAAATTATCTTATAAAAATAAAGAGAAGAATTAGAAATGTTGCCTTGAAAAAGAGGTGAAATTTGGGGGAGGTGGAGGCGGGAGGGAAGTTGAGCTTCAAGAGAAGCTTGAGATCGCGAATGGTTTTGCTGGAGGACATGGTGACGGTCGTCGTTTCTCCGCTCAGTGCGCGGACTTCGATTTTTCTCTCGCGCTCTTCCATTACTCTGATGTCGTACGGTACCGAAGTAACTGCGAATGGGTTTAAAGGGCTTGGGGGGTAATTAGTTAATCGGTTTCTTTACTAGCTTGGCACTCTGTCATAGGGTGTTCACAGGGTCGGGTTAACCCGCGACCCTACCCGATCCGACGTGACCCGCCCGACCCGCTCGGGTTTAATAAAAAATTGCAAAATTTTGACCCGACCCGGGTTTAGGTCAAAAAATTCGGGTCTGACCCGACCCGACATAATTATAATATATATTTGTAATGACATAATTTTTACCAGAAATAATTGTAGTTGAAGTGGCAAAGTAATTGTTTAGTCATCTAAGAGCCCCAAATCTCAGCATGCCCAAATTAGAAAATTTTGTTTAATATTAAAAATGTTATTGATGGGATTTGAACCTAGGATTAAGGGGATATCAACCAAAGACTTTGTCAATGCAGCTACACATATCTTGTAAATTTTGTATCAATAAAATATATATATTATATTTACAATACATTATGTTGACCCGACCCGACCCGTTGCAACCCGACCCGCGCGGGTCAGCTTCTTAAATTTTAGGTTTCGGGTCAAATGACCCGACCCGATCGGGTAAAAAAAAACCGAAAAACCCGACCCGACCCGACCCGTGAACACCCCTACTTTGTCACGTGTGCTTTTTTACGCACGTGTACATGGCGAGATGATATAAGCAAGTAGCTTCATCTTAGCAGGCCAGTCCATTTTCACAAGCCCAGACCCAGTTACGTCCATGTTTGGATTTGTAGCTCAAGTTTAGGGATCATTGGACAATGGGTTCACTAACCTACCGTATAGTGGTAGCTCCTTTAACGATGAACAATTTTGCCTCGATTCACGTGAAATCGAGCGCCGTTAATAAAAACGACACCGCAGCCTCATAGTACATCCCACGATATTCGATTTAATGGGTGGAATGCGCCGCGAAACGAATCGTCGGGCCCAGACCAAAAATAGGTGCACAAACGCCTTCGTCTTCTGCCGCTTCCGGCGTCCTCTGACAAGCTGCCGACCACCATTGGACGGAGGGTGGGCCATGGCATCATCCAGTACCTTACCACTGACTGACGGTGGCCGGATGACCGGCCGGCAAGGCCTCCCCCCTCTCTCTCGCACAAAGGGGGTCGGGTGGTAAGAGTGAAGTATATTTGCCATTTTTGCAAATTAAGAGAACTTGGGGTTTATATAAGAAGCTTTCTAAAATTTACAAACTAACCCCCATAAATTTACAATTAGCCCATAACAGTATACTATCTCATAAATTCACATTTTTGAGGTCATGTTGATGTAAATTTCGAGAAGTGTTCAACACGAAAGTAGTTTGTCTCGGAAAAAAGAGTCCAACGGTTCACGAGTCACCTTAATTGGAGTTCTTTTTCTATTTCCATAGTCAAAATAATAAACTTTCTCCACATAAAATAATATACTTAAATTGCGTACACGATCCTTTCAAATTTCACAATTTCCATTGCCACTAAACTCCACTTCTAGACATTCCAACACATATCACAACACTCAAACTCCTATTCTCTAGTATCTTTCTCAAAACTGAAACTACGATCCGAGAACCTTCCATAACTATTCTGAAAATTCAGGATATTACATTATTCTCTCCTTATAAAATTTCGTCCTCGAAATTTCACATCCTTATTTCTGGTCATTTGAAACCAAGTGCACATATGGAAACTACATTTTCCATACTAAAAAACTATCTTACTCTAAACATCGCCAAAGGCCACACATTTCGTACAGAACAGATCCCATCACAATATATCGAATTCAAGTTAAAGCATTACAGATCAGATCAATCAATTTGTATCAATTAAAATCAATACATCATCAAAATTAAATCAGAACTCGTACATCAAAGGAATTTTGATCATGTCAAAACAGAATCCTCTCATAACTCATAAATCTATGAAGTTACTCATAATCGGATCAGACCATTTCAAATCAGAATATGCAAGTTCAAATCATGTCAAGTAACATGAAGTCATTCAATTCATAACAAACTCATTCATATAATATTAAATCACGTCAAATCAAATCAAATCACATCAAATCACTTACAATTAATTTTGTTCGTATCGAATCCAAGCCACATCATATTACGCCAGACTATATTCATCAAAGAAATCTTACTCATATCAAATCAAAAGCATAACACATCATACCAAATATAAAAGAAATCAAATCAAGTTGTAAACATAAGACCTATGTGGTATATTCATAATAAAAAACTTAGTCAAACTAGCAGATACCCTGAGTTGCAGTCACCAACATCTAAGCTTTTTACTCTGATATCATTTATGTAACACCCCACTGATGGCATGATGTTACCAGAAGGAGACATGAATAACATGTCTCCCTGTGTCTCAAAACTAAGGAAAAACGGATATGACATACCCTAAAAATTGGACAATTTGGAACATAGTCCAGCACCAAAATGACCTGTCATAAACATCAGACATGCAAAAAGGACATCTAGTCCAAACTCAAAAAAAATCAAATCACATCATCAATACTCAGGGCATTGTGCCCCAATCGATGCATACAAACCAATACGTTTAATTAAATACATATAACAACGTGCATTATATGATACAAAATATATACAAAAAAAAATTGATTTCTAAATTATAAGACTCTTCCAATGACTCTAGAGTGGGTGACTACAACTTGGGTAATCCTTCGTCTCGAGCATAAGTGTCCAAGACTTGATGGCTGACCGATCTGGTTGCCAACCTGTAAAAATGTCAAACTGATTTGGTATAAGTTATGAATCTTAGTAAGTAACCATGCATGTACTATAAAATAAGAATAATTTGAATAATAATACATGTATATAACATTTATGTGTATATGGTTATCTATCAAAAAACCTTTAAACTTCATCTATTCCTTACGCTCTCTAAATACAGAGTCTACCGAAAATACTTACATAGACCGATCCAGAAGATGATCTCATGAAGCATACTATATACAAAACTGAATCCTTAAACAAAACTATAGTGTCCAAAGTTTGTATTTTGAAATTAAATTCCTTTATCAAATACCCGAAAATGAAACATATTTAAAATATCATCAAATCGGAAAGTTTAAAACTTCTTTTAATAACCAGTCGAATATAAATCTTTTATATGAATAACCTTTCAAACGATCCAGAACCAAATCACATTTACATACTCATAAACTTACCTTGTATAGGTTTTCAACTCTTCTACATATTATCACATCATAAACGACAAAAGCAATCGATTAAGGATACAATAATATATATATGTGTGTATGTGTGTGTGTGAAAAACCAACGAGGAAAACATCCAAAACATACTTACGCAAACCATAACCGACGCGACCAACTGAAGCTCTTGCGAGACTCATTACATATTTTCGTTTAACAAAATTACGGGACCAACCGACCTCATTCATCGTCAGGAACGAAAATCACAATACAAATTCCTTACAGTCGATCTTATACATCATCAAAATCGGTGAAACATAAAGTAATCACTATAAACTCACTTTTAAAAATAATTTTCCAAAATAATAAAACAATATCCAAGTCGCGCGCCCTAACCGGACAATGAACGAAATAAGCTCACGTCGACAAAGGGTAACATGTCGACCAATTTTTGATGGATATTGTTGGGGTTGGTGCTCATAGCGCCAATCCGGACCGTATTTATGTCTAATTCATGAATACAAACATCCCATTTTTCCATAATATTACTTTCTTAGTGGTTACACCTCTTGTTTTTTATATACGTATTTGATCTGATTACGATTAGATTGAAACTAAATGTGGTTTAGTGATATGTATATATTAGACAAAGGCCCGATAATATATAATACAGTACACAGTTACAAAGATAGTTTGTAATTGACATTGGGAAGTGTCACTAGCAAATGTATATTATCAAATATAGTTCCTGGTCAAGATTTACTAACACGGGTCAGTTAGTCAAATCTGTTAAGACCAGTACATGTCGTATATCGAGACTTGGTCCGATGGTTTATCCAATAAACCATGAGTCTAGAGAGACTCGTATATATGTGTAGGTGTTTATAATAGATAAACATTGAATGACTCACAGAAGATTCTTAATGGATGGTACACCAACGTCAATAAGAATCTTCTCGGGTTGAGTAGCATAGTGGTCATTCGACTTGAGATACCACTGTGGATGTATGAGACATCCTCCTCACTTAGATGGCAGTCACGTCACCGATCTATTAAGATCAGACCTCCGCATGTTCGTTGTGTATGGATCGATCCTCAGGATATCATGTGTGTATCAAGATAGGATCCGTCAGTTATGTGTACAGAGCATATGTAGTCCATATGTGATTAGCAATCAGTTAAATCTATGGCCATAATATACTTCAGAAATCAGTTCCGAATGTTATTTATAGATTTCTAATAGAATCGTCGACGAGATAATACCTATAGAGATTTGACGTTAACATCTATATCTCTGGGATTATCCGGATACTTGTGACGGAGGGATTATACGTATGCAATGACCTCGACCTGTATGATTCAGCTAGTTATCTGTGGTCGTCATAATTTACGGGTGGGTAAATTATAGACACGAAATTTGATTTTGTGACGGATATACCTGAATCTAGAGAGTCTCACTAATGAAATATACTCGTAGAGCACTAGGGAAACTTTTATGAATAATGGTGATTATTTATAAATCGTTTAAACGTTAAACGAAAGATGCATGCAAATGGGCCGAACCGTCATTTCCTAATTAATGTGTATTTCTATTTAATATATGATATTATTAAATATACATTAATAAATTGTCAAATAAAGGTATTTGACATATATCATTAATATATGTATTTGAGATATTTAAAGTAAATATAATACATATATTTGAGATATTTGTATTTAATTAATTATTTAATTATTTAATTGTTAAATGATTAATATAATCAAAATATAAATATCTCACCAAATGATAAAGTTAGGAAATGATTATAAGTGTAAATTTTTTACTTTATACTTAAAGAAAAGGTTGTCAAAATGGTTTTAACTTCTTAAGATATTTGTTTTAAATTGTTTAAAATTGAAATATCAATTTCCTTTTCTTTTAACTAAATTCGGCCACACCCTAATTTAAATATTAGTGTTATATTTTTGAGTTGCTTTTGTTGACTTATGAATTTTCATTAAATGTGTAATGATAAAATTTGCAAGTTGATTAAAGTAACTTTAATGAAACAAAAAAATATCTAGATATTTTATATACACCATAAATTTCGGCCAAGGCAATTTTTGGAGGGTATATATTGTTTTGTTTCACTTTTAGGGTTTTAGGAGTTCATAAGTTACAAAATAAACTTAATAGAGTTGAGAGAAAAAAGCTTGGAGGCTAAAGAAGAAAGCTTGGAAAAATCATGTTTTTGTAAGTTTTTCTTTAAATCTTTCAACATAGAAAATGTTTCTAACATCCTTAGCTTCATCTTGTGTTGCTTTGATGTTGTCTCTTTACTTATAGTTTATGTTTTAATTGGTTATGAACTTGGAAGAAAGATGTATGCATGTTTTGTTTCAAAGTGAGCTTGAAATGGTTTCATAAGCTCTCTTTTGATTTTTAGAAAATCAAGTTGTCATTTAAGAGTTGGTAAGCCACTCCTTGGTGACCTAGAATTGTTCTAGAGTTTTTTCAAAGTGGTGAGGCTAGATTGGTGAAGTATTGAATGGATTAAAGTGTTGGATTTCTTAAATTTGGTGAAATTGGATAATTTGATGAAATTGAAATATTAGGGTTCATAACCCACTCCAAATTTGGGGCTTTTCATATATGTGATGTATTATGGTATGAATATGATGCATGTAAAATTTTAGATTGATTAGATTTGATCTTGGCATGTTTTGAACTAAAGGGACCAAATTGCAATTAATTGGAAATTTTTGGGTGCTCACGACAATTGCTCAAAAATTGGGGATTTGTGTGAAATCTGATTTTGATGCATTAGATGTGTCGAAAAACATTTTAGAAATGATTTAGCATCATCCAAAATTATATTTGACAACTTTTGGACTAAAATGATCAATTTACAAAGTTTTATGGCAATTCGGTAATTACCAAGAAATTTGATCTCTTGTGTAATTTTTCAGAATTTGATAATTGGATAATTAATAAATAAGTTTATTTGATTGATCCAAGAAAAATTTTGAAATCGGAAAATTTTGATTTTTCGCGATTCCGCTGCGTTACCGATATTCCCCTTTAAAACCCCAACAAAATGGTATCAGAGCGAGTCTGATTCTGGACACCCCGATATGATTAGCCCTTTAAAATCTAATGTTTATTCTTTTATTTACTTGTTGCATGCATGCTTTCATTTAATTTGGTTAAATTTAAAGTGTATGACACTTTATGGAATATCCCCGCTTAATAAGGTTTTAAAGTAACTAGTATTTGGAATACTTATTTCTGGGTCCGTCTTGTCAATACGGTTTTAAATATTTTTCCGTGACTACATCTGAGACCGTGCCTCTGCTGTGAGGGTGTAGCCGATAGAGATTTATTTATGCCGGATGTATATAAGATACTAGATAAATTCAAGCGAAAGCGGAATCCTGAACGTGCCATAGCTGTCGGGGTTACGCAAGTAACTTGAGTTTATCATTGACGAGTTTAACCTTGGTACGTCTCCTTGTGGGCCTGCCTTAGCAGCGACAATGAGAAACGACCAGGACCGGAAACCCAGGAGTCACAACGAGTGTGATTGACAATGAGTTGTCTACCTGTGAATATACGTAGGTGAGACCGTGCCTCTGCTGTGAGTCGAAATATATTCATGGGGTCCACTTCCCATTATGGAATTCGATTTAATTATTGAATTCTCATTTTTCGTTGGGGATTACGGTATTACGTAAAATAGTGGGAGGCACTGCTAAGTTTAAAATATTCCATAACTTAGGCAGTGTGTATTATTATGGAAATTGCCGCTTGTTTGTTTCCTTATTCTATTGTTTATATAGAATTGAACTTTTATTTACTGCACACATATTTTGATGTGTTATCTGAGTTGACCTTTACAGTATGACAGTGAGAAAAGTTATACTCATCAATCTATTGTAGATTCTGAGGAAACTTGTCTCTAGTCACACTAATTGAACAATTAAAGATATATTGGTTAATGTTGATATTAAACTGTACATTTTAGCTAAAGAATGCAAAGTGACATTTTTGAATGACTTATTCAGATAAGAGATCAGTTGTGATTTCTTTGTTTGAAGAGTTCATTCTGGAATGGCCCTAGAGTTTGTGTTCTGCTGAGATCAAAGTTTAGTGTGCTAGCTTATAGAGCCTATTGTGGACTCGGATAAGTCTTCCGGAAATTCGTATTCTCTATTTTTGATATCAGTCAGATTGTCTGATCTTGTCAAAGTATAGAGAATACATATGTGCTTGAAGGGTTAGTGGGAGCGTACACATTACTTTCTAGTGTTATATATCCTAACAACATTATCATTATTATAGTAATAATGAGATGTTTGTGAGGTAAAAGATTTACCTAAGTCTTCTTTACTCCGTGAAAGCAGTGGGAGTAGTCTCTGTTATATTTGATATAAAGTTTTATATATGATATGAAACTTGGAGACTTGTGAGATACCCCTATTAGTCGTACATTAGATATGATCTAATGAAGGACATAACAAGGCTATCTGTATGACAGTTAGTATAACTGTTCGACAGTTATTGTATGTCTTATACATAGTATTCATCTTTCGTAAAGGATGATTCCTTTTTCGAAAGAGATATTGATTAGAATGTCTAAACAATATTATGTATCATTTGATGATGACATAGTGAATACTTTATTATATGCGATTATCGATGTCGATTTAATCGTAATTGTTACGAGTTATTTTGACATCTTATAGACCATATGATGGATCTTGAAACACGTTCTTTGTGATCTTTGAGATATTAAGAACGAGTTTCTAATTCATGGAGAATACAGTCTGCAACCATTAGGGTCATATTAGTTTTGAGACTAATTATGACGTTAGACAGTCTAAGTCATAAAGAGTCACAAATAATGCAGTGGGAGTGTCACGAAGGATTCTACTATTTAGTGGAATCAAATGCAACTTTTGAAGTATTGACTTATGAAGTTGCATAGTGACCTGTTAAAATAGAAGTTTTAAATTGGTGTTGTGCTTGCGGTTATCCGCATAGTATTTTTGGATTCGATCCCTAAATACTTGGACAACTTAGTAGTTGTAGCATAATACAGATATAGTATCCATTTCATATTAATGTATAATTTAGATTCTACAAAATATGAATGATGTTAACTATGGGAAACGATGGAGTTTGTTTTGACAAACTCAATATTTCATAGCGGACTTGTTTCTTGCCTCTTAAGTACTGGTGAGCTTTTGAGGGCCATGTGCATATGATGCACATTGATACGTGTATATGATACCGTGGATTGGCACTAGAGCAAGTGGGAGAAATTGTTGGGGTTGGTGCTCAGAGCGCCAATCCGGACCGTATTTATGTCTGATTCATGAATACGAACATCCCCTTATTCCATAATATTACTTATTTATGGTTGCACCTCTTGTTCTTATATACCTATTCGATCTGATTACGATTAGATTGAAACTAAATGTGGTTTAGTGATATGTATATATTAGACAAAGGCCCGATAATATATAATGCAGTACACAGTTACAAAGATAGTTTGTAATTGACATTGGGAAGATATATAAGACACACAAGAAAGATGTATGCATGTTTTGTTTCAAAGTGAGCTTGAAATGGTTTCATAAGCTCTCTTTTGATTTTTAGAAAATCAAGTTGTCATTCTAGAGTTGGTAAGCCACTCCTTGGTGACCTAGAATTGTTCTAGAGTTGTTTCAAAGTGGTGAGGCTAGATAGGTGAAGTATTGAATGGATTAAAGTGTTGGATTTTTTAAATTTGGTGAAATTGGATAATTTGATGAAATTGAAATATTAGGGTTCATAACCCACTCCAAATTTGGGACTTTTCATATGTGTGATGTATTATGGTATGAATATGATGCATGTAAAATTTTAGGTTGATTGGATTTGATCTTGGCATGTTTTGAACTAAAGGGACCAAATTGCAATTAATTGGAAATTTTGGGGTGCTCACAATAATTGCTCAAAAATTGGGGATTTGTGTGAAATCTTATTTTGATGCATTAGATGTGTTGAAAAACATTTTAGAAATGATTTAGAATCATCCAAAATTGTATTTAACAACTTTTGGACTAAAATGATCAATTTACAAAGTTTTGGGGCAATTCGATAATTACCAAGAAATTTGATCTCTTGTGTAATTTTTCAAAATTTGATAATTGGATAATTAAATAAATAAGTTTATTTGATTGATCCAAGAAAAATTTTGAAATCGGGAAATTTTGATTTTCCGCGATTCTGCTGCGTTACCGATATTCCCCTTTAAAACCCTAACAGATATGACCCTATACAAGCACCATGACGAGTTCAAAAACCATAAAACATATAAAAATATAATACGAGCGTCATGGCTGAAATATATCATATCATAATATAAGCGAATTCAAATATGTTTCAAATTCATCTCTTTCAAAAGAAAATCTTTTTAAACTTTTCAAAAAACTAAAAAAAAAAATATCCAAAAAATATCATCAAATTAATATGTTGTAAACGAAATCAAATTCTAACACTAATATTATCGAAAATATGTATCAAGCGTCCATGAATCAAATCAACTGGACAAACAAATTAAGCGTCCAATATTTTGTTTGCACACATAGACTGGGCAATGGATGAAACAAAAACATATTGATAGAGTAACGGGTCAGTCCATTTTCAGATGGACGAGACACTATACAAGCACAACGATGGTTTCAAAAATCATAAAACAAATAAAAATATAGTATGAGTATCATGGCAGAAAAATATCATATCATCAAAATGAAAATCAAATCAAACAAAAGCAAATCATTTTCGAAGATAAACTTTTCAAAATATTTTTTCTGAAAAATAAATAAACAAAAGTATCCACACACATGTCAAGCACATCATAAAACACATATCAAATTCATCATTCCAATGGCATATACGGACTCTCAACGCTCTCATGAATGCGCTTGACAGAAATCGAATCACATGTATTTTACAAATGGGCCACATTATTCATCAAATAGTTTTGTCTTAATTCGCATGAAACCGAGCTCTGTTCGATAAAACCAACATCACAACCTCGTAGTACATCCCACGAGCTTTGATTTTACGAGTAGATTGTATCGTGAAATGAAACGATGAGCCCATACCACATACTCCTTATTTTTCTACCGTTTTCAGCATCTTTTGGCTCATCATCGGCCAATATTGGATGGAGGGTGTGTCGGTGCACCAACCAGTGCCATCCCACCAACTGACGGTGGTCGAATGGTCGGTCGGCCGGCGTGGCCTCCCTTTCTCTCACACAAAGAAGGTTAGGTGGTGAGAGTGAAGTATGTTTGCTATTTTTGCAAATTAAGAGAACTTGGGGTTTATATAAGAAACTTTCTGAAATTTACAAACTGAGCCCCACGAATTTACAGTTAGGCCTCTAACAGTGTTATATCTCAAAAATTCATATTTTTTAGGCCATTTGGATGTAAATTTCGGAAAGTATTCAATACGAAAGTTGTTCGTCTCAGGAAAATAAGACAAACAATTCAAGAATCACCTTAATCGGAGTTCGTTTCCTATTTCCATAGCTGAAATAATAAAATTTCTCCGTATAAAATAATATACTTAAATCGTGTAATCGTTCCTTTCGAATTTCACAATTTCTAATGCAACGAAACTCCACTTCCAGACATTCCAATACATATTACAATACTCAAACTCTTATTCTCAAATATATTTCCGTCCGAAAACCGAGATTATGATCTGAGAACCTTTTATAATTGTTCCAAAAATTCAGGATATTATAGTTTGGCATGAGTTAAGATATTAGATTTGTACATGTATGCATTTCTCGGAGGTTTGTACATGGTAGGTGTTGGAGTTGGTGCTTGGAGTGCCAATCCGAATAATGTATTGTACATTATATTTTATTATTTATTAATAAAATAACTATATTTTTATCTCAACCTTGTTAATGGTAATGTCATTATGCATAAAAATATGCTAAGAATGACATCGACCTTAGAATAGTCATGTAGTAATACTGGATACTGGGTGGTTTGATATTGGGATAATATTACTACTATAAATTATTCTTAAAGCAAAATATTCATAGTTGTTGGTTTTGGAATATGGTCGAATTTTTATAACCTAGAAGATTAGCACATGTCGTATATTGGAATTGAAGTTCCAATGGTTTAACCCGATGTACCATGAGCAAGGGAAGCTCGTATAAACATGTGGATATTTATTGGATCGGATACTGAATGACTTATAAGTGATTCATAATAGTTAGAAGTACACACCATCGTCAATAGGAATCTTCACGAGTCGAGTAGCATATGTGATCCTTTGATTATATGATAACATTGATTTTGTGTGTGATTTTCCACACTTTGATGCCATATATATCAGAGACCTTTCATGGTCTGACCGCTATATTTTCGTTGAGTATGGCCCGATGCACTTATTAATCAAGTGCATATCAAGATATGATCTGTCAGCGCGTATGTGAACCATAAAAGGGTTTAGGTATTCATGTGAGTAAGTTACGATTCTTAAGACTTTGGCCAAAATCGATCACCTATGGTGGATCACATATATCAGAAACAGTGTTCTAATTAGTTGAAAAGAATCGTGGACATGTTGATATAAGATGTGCTTCAAGGAAACTTGACGGTGTAATAAATATTTCCTAAGCACAACTCAATAATCTACGACGAGAGAGATTGTTAAACATATGCGATGATCTCGACTTGTATAGTTCAGAAAGGTCGTTCTTGTTCTTCACGAATTTGGAGGTGGCCGAATTGTGTACATATAAGTTAGGTTTATATGACGAACGTGTCTGGACTTAGAGAGTCCCACAATATGAAGTGTACTCGTTGAGCACTTGGGTAGCCGATAATTTTTGATAAGAAATAATATTTGATATTATAATTATCAACTAAATTAATTAAGTATTATTAAATAATATTAATTATTTTCTTTGAACTAATTGGATTAATTGAATTAATCCAAAATCACACAAAGGTTTTGTTGTAATTTTATAAATATCTCTACCATTGGAGGATATTTTGGTAATTACAAATATGTAATGATAGGTGTATTTGGCTTGATTTAATTGGATTAAATCAAAGTGGTAGACAAAAAAGATTAGTCACACCTAATTATACATATTTAGACAAATTAAATTAAGCCCGCATAAAAGTTGATTAGAACTTTTATTAATTAAAAATTGTACAAGTTTTGTTATAAAGGCAAGCTTGAACAAGTTTTTAATCAAGTCAAAATAAGCTTAAACAAGCATTAAGCAAAAGAAAGAAATATTAGCCTAAGTAAAGTTTTTGTGGGAAAAGCTTTGGAAATTATCCACAACAACAAGAAGAAGAAGAGTGGATCTTTGAATCAAGCTTGCTAGCTTTGGAATTTTTCTACAACAACAAAGAGAAGAATATTGGATCTTCGAGTCAATCTTGCTAGCTTTGGAAGTTCTCTACAACATTTCAACAAGGAGAAAAATATTAGATCTTTGAATCAAGTTTGCTAGGTAAGTTTGATCTTCTCTAAAGTTATGTTTTCATTAGTGAGACATCATTAGTGAAACATATAGTGATGTTTCATGTATTGGATATATAATAACATAGCTTAATGTTGAAATTAGGTTAATTAATTGTGTATGGATGGTTTAGAAGCATAAACACAATATGTTTGTGATTGGATCAAAATGTTTATGTTGGACATAAACATAAATTACAGTTTGGAATTCTAGATAATAACTTGGAGCTATAAGTACCATTCTAGAATCACTTGGCCACCTTTGAGTGACCTATTTTGGTTTTTGTTTTGATTCAAAGAAGTATGTATATATATATATATATATATATAGTACTGAAAGCCGAGAGTGCTGCATTGCAGTGCAATATATTGCGTTGCAACGCAGCGCCACAAGCTGCGCAGCAGCATGCTGCTTATGCGTATGCGTGCGCTCTGCCTGGGCGATGCGCGCCCTCTCCGATTTTATTTCAATTTAGTTTTTTCGGACTCCGATTTATCCCCGGTATTTCCCATACACTTGTAATGAAGTATGGTATTTCATTAAAATATTTAATAATACATTTATGCTTTATTACCACAGGTTAGACCCTTTTTCGCTGCGCGGGATACCTATCCGACCATAGGGGTCCCACATCTGTCCCAACAGAAGGTATGCATGAAAAATATAATGTTCGAAATGTTTTTCATATATGTACGAGTACAAGTGAGTTTTCTGAAGTTTTGTGTGTACGATTGTCATGTAGAGGATTTGAGATTATGTACCATCTACATTTCTGAATTTGTATATGTAATTATATGTAACTTGGATTTTAAACGTTTAAAAGGTTTTCTGTATAAAGATTAGTACTTGAGTTATTACTAATGAAAGTTTAAACTTTCTGATTTAATGATATTTTAAATATGTTTCATTTTTTGATATATGATGAAAAAGTTTAATTTTAGAATTCACATGATTTGGAAATTATTGTTCTCGATTATAATTTTGTATTAAGTATGCTTTATGAACTCAATTTCTAGAGCAGTATAAGTATTTTCATAAGACTTTGTATATAAGAGTGCAAATAATAGTACGATGTTTGAAAGATTTTTAGTACTATAAGTTAAAGTACAATGGTTCATTGAAGTTCTAAATTTGTATGTCTGTGTTGCTTTCTGATGACTATATAATTATAAGCTTCCATGTATTTCAGCACAATATTTTAAAGCTTTCTGAAAAACTTATATATATATATGATTATATATATTACTTTCAAGATTTATTCTTATGTGACAAGGTCGGTCAGCCATTCGAGTTCTTCGAAAATCATGCTCGAGACGACATATCTTCCAAGTTACTGTTGGATAATTTTGACTCATAGCGTCACTATTTGTAAAAGACATTGTGGTTTTTGTACAAATTAACTATGTGACAATGGAAATTGCTATTTTATCATTTTGTAATTAGATTACTTAAATATATAAATGATAAAAGTCCTTATGATTAGTTCCGGATTATAAGATATGAGACAGTATCAATCCACGAAGGTTTAATCATTAAATATCCCTAGTCGTAGTATTATCGAGACTGGATATCGATAATGCAGAATAGACTAGTATTGCACTTTTGCGTGTTACGGAAGCGTAACAACATAATTCTTATATATTTAAGTATTGGATACTTATGCAAGTGTGATAGAAGGTTGTGTTTACCGATGGTACGGAAACAGCTTCGCTCTGGATAGACCTTCAAAATCCCATTGGTAGTATTAGACCCGGCCAAGGTTCCGGTTCAGAACCGGAACCGAACCGGAACCGAACCGACCGGAACCGGAATCCGGTTCCAACCGGTCCGGTTCCGATTCCGGAACCGAACCGGAACCTGACCGGTTCGGTTAGGGTTCTTACCCTGACCGAACCGGTTGGAACCGCTGGAACCGAACGGTTCCAGCGGTTCCAACGGTTCCAACCGGAAGTAAAAAAAAAAAAAAATTATTTTCTTGGAACCGTAAGGTTCCACAAGTAAATCTCAATTTTTTTAATTAATAATAATGACTTAATGAGGTTTAAAATTGCAATACTAAAACATGAATGTCCACATCCTTTTTATAACCAACTCTTGGTTATTGACTTCTTTATATAAGCGATGTGGGACACAATAGCCAAGTAACAAATATCCCACATCGCTTATATAAAGAAAGCACTAGCCAAGAGTTGGCTATAAAAAGGATTATATGTTAAAAGAATTTTATAAAAAAGGATTCTATAAAAATGATGTGATAGTATGAAAAAACATACGATTATAGAATTTTTTTTATTTTTAAAATTTATTATTAAAAAAAAAAAAAAAAACCGGAAGGGGAACCGTAAACCGAACCGGAACCGACCGGTTCGGTTCCGGTTCGGTTTACGGTTCCGGTTCCACTTAAGTGTGGAACGTGAACCGGCCGGTTCGGTTCGGTTCCGAACCGGAACCGAACCGGCGGCCAGGTCTAGGTAGTATGACTATGTGTCTATGGGAATCCGATTCAGGTAATATGTATTTGGTCTTAACCTGAGACTTGTATCGCTAATACTTGCGGCAATCAATACGCTTTGGTTTTGGTCGTCCGGGACTTTAACAGGTACTGTGTACGCCTCTTATGGGTTTATTGAGCATCGTAGTGTATTGGGTGTGATGTCAAAGCAGAAGTATCACTTCAGTCATATGGAGATGATGATCACTCAGAGATACATAACTGGTTCTCTATTATGTTGCTTGTGATCCGATATATGCTTTGTACGGGGCATACACTATTCCAGCCCCAGGCCTTGCATGTGACATCAGATACTAGATCGCAATACGCAATACTACGTATACTACGCCTGACAAAGATTATATATATTCCTTAAAGAATATTTCTGGAGAATTGGGTAGGCACGATACTTTGCTAGAAGCCAACCATGTCTTGTAAATCGGTAAAAATGTGGTACCGGGTATGCATATATTCGGATAGTCCGACGACCGAATTTACTACCAACATATCCATGGATCTCATGGGTCACTTCCCGAAGATTCACCGATGACGTTTGACTCGAACATAATTAATTTGGGATTAATTAAAAGAGAGATAAAATTAATCTGGGATTAATTACGGTGAAAATTTATCTGGAATAAAATTCGATAAGAAGAGAGAGAACGATTAATTTGGAATTAATCGATTAAATAATATATTCGATATATTAAATGAAATTAGATTTCATATCGGAATTAAAATTGGATTTTAATTCGGGCAAACAAATTAATTTAGAATTAATTCGCGAGCGACTTTAATATTTAATTAACGTCGCAACGGAAAATTCGTTTAATCGGATTAAGCGAACCCGAGCCCGAAGTGTTTGGAGCAAGCCACTTCAATTTTGAATTAAAGTGGGTCTCGCCAACTTACATCACTTGTCCAGTGTCAAAATTGAGTGATGGGAGTGGTTGGGGACTTGGACGGATTTGATCCAAATTCATATGACGTCTGCGAATCTTGTTTATTAGGCAAAATGCCTAAAACACCTTTTAGTGGTAAAGGTGCACGTGCCATCGAATTGTTAGCCCTCATTCATAGTGACGTATGTGGGCCCATGTCTAGCCAGGGTAGAGGTGGATATGTATACTTCGTAACCTTTACGAATGATGCATCGCGTTATGGTTATGTGTATCTTATGAGACACAAGTCGGAAACTTTTGAGAAATTCAAAGAGTTTCGACACGAAGTAGAAAAACAGACCGGCAAATGTATTAAAACATTACGGTCGGACCATGGTGGAGAATACTTAAGCAATCATTTTCTTGATTACTTGAAAAAGTATGGTATTCCATAGTGGACTCCTCCCGGAACACCGCAATTAAACGGTGTGTCCGAACGGAGAAATCAAACTTTTTTAGACATGGTAAGGTCAATGATGAGTCGTATTGAGCTACATATTTCCTTCTGGGGATATGCATTGAATAATGCAATACTTATTTTGAATAAGGTTCCCTCAAAGTCTGTTCAACAGACTCCGTATGAAATATAGACAGGAAAGAAACCAGGTTTCTCATTCCTGAAGATTTGGGGTTGCTGGGCATACGTTAAACGTTTGGATGGTACCAAACTTGAACCCAAATCGGATAAGTGTCTATTTGTAGGTTATCCTAGGGAAACCAAAGGATATTACTTCTACAACCCACAAGAGAACAAAGTATTTGTTGCTCTACATACGGTTTTCCTTGAGAGGGAATTCCTAAATACAGTGGTTAGTGGGAGGAAAGTAGAACTCGATGAAAATCAGAGTGATACTGTTCCTGGCACCGATTCCTTAACAGAACATGAACAGTTCATCAGGGATGAGACTGTACCACAATCTCCGAATACACAAGAACCGCGTAGGTCGGAGAGAGTCAGAAAACAACCTGAGAGGTATGCGTTTCTGATCTCACCTCATGTGGATATTAATCTTATTGAGAAAGACGAACCGACTACGTATGAGGAAGTGATACAAGGTATCGACTCCGAGTTATGGCAAGATGCCATAAAATCCGAAATGGATTCCATGTACACCAACCAAGTTTGGACACTGGTTGATGCACCAGAAGGCGTAAAGCCTATTGGTTGCAAATGGGTCTTCAAGAAGAAGACCGACATGGATGGCAACATACAAATATACAAAGCTAGGCTTGTAGTGAAAGGGTATCGTCAACGACATGGTGTCGATTACGACGAAACTTTTTCACATGTTGCCATGATTAAATCCATTCGGATAATGCTTGCTATCGCTGCATATTTTGATTACGAGATATGGCAGATGGACGTTAAAACCGCTTTCCTTAACGGAAACCTTTTGAAGGATGTTTATATGCAACAGTCTGACGGTTTTGTCGTACCAAAACATGCAGACAAGGTTTGCAAGTTAAATCGATCAATTTATGGATTGAAGCAAGCATCACGTTATTGGAACCAATGTTTTGATGAGATCATAAGAGAATATGATTTCGTTCAAAACGAGGATGATCCTTGTGTATATAAGAAGGTTAGTGGGAGCGCACTGACATTCATTGTCCTTTACATTGATGATGTATTGCTTATTGGCAATGACATTCCCATGCTACAATCGGTGAAAGCTTGGTTTTCATTAGAATTCTCCATGAAAGATCTGGGAGAAGCAGCCTTTATTGTGGGAATAAAGATCTACCAGGATAGATCAAGAAAGATTCTTGGACTCTTCCAGAGCACGTACATTGACAAAGTGTTGAAGAGATTCAACATGGAACAGTCCAAGAGGGGACTGTTGTCAGTGTCACATGGTGTCACTCTATCTAAGGACATGTGTCCTAAAACTCAAGATGAGAGAGACAACATGAGTCGGATCCCGTTCGCTTCGACAGTCAGATCGATCATGTATGCCATGATATGTACGTGACCTGATGTCTTCTATGCTTTGAGCATGTGTAGTCGCTATCAGGCCGATCCAGGTGATGGTCACTGGGTTGCGATTAAGAACATCCTTAAGTATCTTAGACGAACTAGAGATGCGTTCTTAATCTATGGAGATGAAGAACTTGAGGTAACTGGGTTTACCGACACAAGTTTCCAAACCGATAAAGACGACTGTAAGTCGCAATCTGGATACATATTTTATTTGAACAACGGAGTAGTAAGCTGGAAATCTTCTAAGCAATAGACTGTTGCCGATTCAACAACAGAAGCGGAATATATTGTTGTAGCTGAAACAGCAAAAGAGGCAGTTTGGATCTGTAAATTCCTAATTCGATTAGGAGTAGTTTCGTTAGCAGCTGAGCCTGTTCCATTGTATTGTGACAATAACGGGGCTATAGCGCAGGCTAAGGAACCGCGGTCTCATCAACGATCCAAGCATGGTCTTCGAGGTTTCCATCTGATTCATGAGATAATATATCGTGGCGATGTGAAGATCGAGAAGGTCACATCAGATGACAACATTGCAGATCTGCTGACGAAAGTTATTCCTCAGCAAAATTTTAAGCGACGTGTACATAGTTCAGGTGTTAGATACTTGAGTGACTGGCTATAGGCCAAGTGAGAGATTGTTGGATAATTTTGACCCATAGCGTCACTATTTGTAAAAGACATTGTGGTTTTTGTACAAATTAACTATGTGACAATGGAAATTGCTATTTTATCATTTTGTAATTAGATTACTTAATTATATAAATGATAAAAGTCCTTATGATTAATTCCGGATTATAAAATATGAGACAATATCAATCCACGGAGGTTTAATCATTAAATATCCCTAGTCGTAGTATTATCGAGACAGGACATCGATAATACAGAATAGACTAGTATTGCACTTGTGCGTGTTATGGAAGCGTAATAGCATAGTTCTCATATATTTAAGTATTGGATACTTATGCAAGTGTGATAGGAGGTCGTGTTTACCGATGGTACGGAAACAGCTTCGCTCTGGATAGACCCCTCAGAATCCCATTGGTAGTATGACTATGTGTCTATGAGAATCCGATTCAGGGTATGTGTATTTGGTCTTAACCTGAGACTTGCATCGCTAATACTTGCGACAATCAATACGCTTTGGTTTTTGTCGTCCGGGACTTTAATAGGTTCTGTGTACGCCTCTCATGGGTTTATTGAGAATCGTAGTGTATTGGGTGTGATGTCAAAACAGAAGTATCACTTCAGTCATATGGAGATGATGATCACGCAGGGATACAAAAATGGTTCTCTATTATGTTGCTTGTGATATATACTTTGTACGGGGCAGACACTATTCCAGCCCCAGGCCTTGCATGTGACATCAGATATTGGATCGCAATACGCAATACTACATATACTACGCCTGACAAAGATTATATATATTCCTTAAAGAATATTTCTGGATAATTGGGTAGGCACAGTGCTTTGCTAGAAGCCAACCATGTCTTGTAAATCGGTAAAAATGTGGTACCGGGTACGCACATGTTCGGATAGTCCGACAACCAGATTTACTGCCAACATATCCAAGGATCTCATGGGTCGCTTCTCGAAGATTCACCGATGACGTTTGACTCGAACATAATTAATTTGGGATTAATTAAAAGAGAGAGAAAATTAATCTGGGATTAATTACGGCGAGAATTTATCTAGGATAAAATTCGATAAGAAGAGAGAGAACGATTAATTTGGAATTAATCGATTAAATAATATATTTGATATATTAATTGAAATTAGATTTCATAGCGGAATTAAAATTGGATTTTAATTCGGGCGAACGAATTAATTTAGAATTAATTCACAAGCGACTTTAATATTTAATTAACGTCGTAACGGAAAATTCGTTTAATCGGATTAAGCGAACCCGAGCCCGAAGTGTGTGGAGCAAGCCACTTCAATTTTGAATTAAAGTGGGTCCCACCAACTTACATCACTTGTCCATCAAGTGTAAAAGTTGAGTGATGGGAGTGGTTGGGGACATTAAATGCAATTTTCCCTCCAAACTTTTGCTTTAGCTTTTTGGAAGAGCATATACCAAATTTGAGAGACTTTTTGGTATTAGGTTTTTTAGAATTACAAAACAAAAAAATTAAAAAGCTCTCTCATCTCCCTATTCTTTCCAATTGTCGTGAGTTGCTCCTCTTGGTTTAGAAATTTTGCTTCAAAATTTCTTCTTTGCTAGCACACCAAATAGTCTTCTAAGGTGATAGGGAAACCTTTCCCATAGAGTTTGGAATTCTTGTTTCAAGGCTTGGAGCTCAACATACAATCAAAGGAGATCTTGGAGAACTTCTCAAAGGAGGAATTTTTGTTATTCTCTACATCCACAAACGGATCAAAGTGAGTATAATTTCCGCTATTTTACTTTGTGTATTCACATGTTTTATGCTTAAATGATCTTATGATTGTCCTTAGAAACCCATTAGTTACAGTCAGCCACTCTAGAGTCAAGGGGAGTGTTGTTGAAGTATAGAAGCTATGTTGGTTATGTTTTGAGTCGTGACCGGTGCGTAATCACACGCCCATAATGCAAGCACACGTACTGTTCAAGTAGTATAAAAAGTATCGATCCCACGAGGACTTAATACCTAATCTATTAATTTTATGAGGTCAAATGATTATTAGTATCTAACAGGTTGATTGATTGATTTGAAATGGTGAAGATTTTGAATTTAAAAACAAGTAAATAAAATTGCACGAAAATAGGTTTAAGAAAATTCAATATTATGAAACTATCTAGGGTTGTGAATCTTTCTTATATTTTTTAAAAGATGAAGTGGTTATTTCATGTTTGTGTAATAAATCAGTTTACTAACCTGGAATACTAAATTATGCGAAAGCCTCTGTCGATGGTCAGACGCAAATACCCAGTTTAACCCAATTGAACCATATGTCTATGTCAACCAAATTATCTGGATTCATTAAGTTTAAGTTCCAATTATGGCTACCCCCGCCCGACAGGTATATGTCTATCATGTAAGGAAATCTATTAAAGGGTTATCTATCCTCAAGGAAGATCGTGGGCTATTAAGTCTAAGGCTGAAACCTAAAATTCTTTTGTCAAGTTTATTTTAGATTTACCAGATCAATCTTATTAGTGGCCAATTAACAAGATGCATTAAGCTTAAGACTTAATAAGTAAACCTTTAAATTACCCAAACTATAAAATAACCCCTTATAAACCGGTGATATTAGAATTCATCACAACCCCAGATAACTAACTTAGTTACGACACATAACTAGGGCTAGTAAAATAAAAGACATAAAGTAAAAATGCTGAAAAGTAATTGCGGTAAAGTAAAAGCTGAAAAGTAAATTATAATAAAATAAAATGCTAAGGTAAAATGATCAACTTTTACTATTTACTATTTATATATCTCTCTTAATATAATATATTAACTTGTGATTATTTTACCAACCAGCCATATAGGCGGTGACCTGATTAAGTCAAATTAAGTCCAACCAGCCATAAAGGCGGAACCAAAATAAACATGCCATATAGGCGGTAAGAAAATTTAATTACCAACCGACCAATCTGGCGGTATCTTTGCTTAGTCAGGTTTAAACCAATTTAAAATGAATTACCAACCGACCAATATAGCGGTATCCTCATTAAGTCAAATTTTAAATAGTTAATATATTATATTTAAGGGAGATTAATCTAAATAGCAATAGTAAAAGAATTACCTTTCACTCTAGCAGGGGGAAGTTACCTCCTCATGGTTGAATAGTAAAAACTGTAAAAGTAAAGAAAGTAAATTACTATTATTACAGAACGTAATTAAAATTTAATTACAAAACTAAAATTAAAAGAAACTAGATAGAAAACTCTCTATTTACATCAGAGAATTCAGAGAGGAATGTACATCTGAAACTGAAATTTCGAGCTCTATTTATAGGCGTCCATAAGTGCCACGTGTCGCGACGCGCATGTTTCTTCTTGCGTCGCGACGTGCTGACATGGCAGTTTCTGATTGGTCGGCTCAGATTCTTATATGACACGTGGCGATTGCGGATAAGGTGATAAGGTGACACGTGGCAAGGCGGATGGAAACTCAATGATTATGCTGACGTGGCGCTGACGTGGCAATAGTGATTGTCGGCACCATAGAATGATGACATGTGGCACGCTGTGATTGGCTGCTGATGACGTGGCGGTGACGTGGCACATTGACTCGGTCAACTAGTGATGTGGATGATGACGTGGCTGAAACTTGGAGTGACACGTGGTGACACATGGCGATGGCGAATGTCGGCACCGTAGGATGATGACACGTGGCACGGCGCACGTTAGCAGATCAGATGTGATGGTGACACGTGGCACGACACATGTTAGCAAAGTCAAACTTCTCAGATTCTGACATGTGGACCCATCGCACGTTAGCAAACTTGCGGCGCACGTTAGGCGTCACGACGTAGCCTGCGCGTCGTGACGCGCCCAATGACCAAAATGCCCTTTTGTGTTCCTTTTCACTGTTTTAGCCCCAAATCACCTCCAGAATGTCTTGAAACTTTATTTATCTACAAAATAACACAAAACACATCAAAATATTCACAAAACTCAAGAAAATATTCAAAATATTAGGTCAAATGAGTGGGAAATAGTGATATAATTACCACTCATCACACCCCCAAACCTAACATTTTGCTAGTCCTCGAGCAAAACATAGAATAAAATAACATAAATATCTTTAAAATAAAATTTAACTAAGCCACTTTCGTATGGATCACAGTTGCATTTAGCGTATGCAACAAGCCTTTAAACCCCTAGGTGTCCCTAGTGGACGAGTTGTAGTCTCGTGAGGGTTTACAACAATGATACCCACAAACATTTTACAAAAGTAAAAATGTAGTAAAACTAATGCACACAAAAGCAAAAAGACAAGAGAAAAAAGAAAAAAAGAAGTTAGTGACTAATCAGGTGAAACTTCTACTCCAAGTTACTAGTTGTTTTCTTTCTTTCTAAATTACTGAATAAGTAAATTCTCCGATTATATTTACCATTCTCCATACGCACAGCCGACAAAATATTAATCAACTCATTTTTGCCCACAACAGTCACAAATACAGTTGATAAGAGAGTAATATTTTTGTCCTAAAGTTTTATCAGAATTCACACCTTTTTGCAGCAATGGAATAATTTTTCTGATTTTTCTCTTTAATTTTTGATTTTTTTATTTATATACAATATCTTCCATTTATGTAGCGAGTGTTGGGTCGGTGGCTCCCAAACCAGTTGACTTTAGGGCACCAGGTGTTAAGACACCCCTACGGACTTAATTACTCAGACTTCATATATATATATATTTTTGTAGCATCTTTGATCCATGTAGAGAGCTTTGGGCCAGTGACTCCCAAACCAGTTGGCTTTAGGGCACTAGGTGTTAAAACACCCTTACAGACTTAATAACTCAGATCTCAGAGTTTTTTTTTTTTTTTTTTACTCCATCACTTTTTGAGATGCTTCCTCCAATTAAACTAGAGCACTGAATATTACAAACTTTTCAATTATAGCTCATGTCCGTATGTTACTATGCATGTTGATAATACTTGCTAACTGAGCATATGAAAATCCATTTTAGTCAGTATTATGGAGAATTCACAAATTAAATAATTCAAAAGGAAATAAACAAAAATTAACTTGTTCCAAAATAGGTTTTAGACACGTCTCAAGAGTGGAAACTCATTACTCAGCTATCTCTTACCAATTTCACATTTTTAGCCAAAATAAAAACACAAAAACGCAAAATATTTTTGTAATTTTTGAAAATTTTTCAATTTTTTTTTTTATATTTTTCGAAAAAATTTGGCCTAAAAATAAAAACAACACACAACTAAAAACAAGATATTAATCAACTAATTTCCTCCCCCAAACCTAAATGAGACATTGTCCCCAATATCTTAAACAGTAGTAGAAGAGTTTAGAAGATAGTACCTGATTAGCTGAAATTCTACAGGAAAAGTTAAGGGTTAATATCCAGCTTAATTCGACGCCTCTTACCACGATCGTCCTCGGACCAATTTATCTTTGAAAGGATAGGGTCAATTTGTGGTTCATAGGCTAAGATTTGGTCAATTAGATTCGGAGCAGTTCTGGCAGTAAAGAGGAGTTTTTTCATAGGTTTTGTCACGAACCCATTTCTCCGGGCATCATCAAGAAACACACAAAGAAAATCATAAAATCCTTCAACATTGTACAGTCCAAGCGGTTTCTGGTGTATGTTCAGGTTCGCCCAAGATAACACTGTAAAAATTTCCTCCAATGTACCCAAGCCACCTGGCAAAGCAATATAAGCATCAGCACGGTTAATCATTTCTACCAGTCGTTCAGACATACCTGACACGATTAGTTCTTCTCCGTTTGATGGTCCAATAAGATTTGCCTCCGCCAAGGGTTTTGGGATGATTCCCAAAACGTGACTGCCTCCTTCCTGTACAACTTTTGAAACGATCCCCATAAGTCCAAGATTGCCACCGCCATATACTAAGTGCATATTCATTGCAGCTAAGACTCGACCCAATTCCTGTGCTGCTTCTACGTATTGTGGCTTAACACCAACACTAGTACCGCAAAACACACAGATGTTTTCAACTCGTCTTCTTGAAGTGGCTTCCATGTTTTACTCTGGATGTCTTCAAAAGTGCAATGATGAGTTGAATTTATAACACCTGAAAAGGGTGAGTAAAATAATAGCACTAGTACCTGCCAAATGATAATTATTAGTTAACAGTAAAATAAATCGTGATATTCAAATAGGTCTGGATCATGTCGGAGAAAATAAAAGAAAACTACAAAACAAATTACAATTATTAGGAAAAGACAAAGAGATATAATATTTACAATAATTTACAGCTTGATTGACGTCTATGCGTCAGGGACAAGCTTCCCATCCAATTTTCTTATAAATTGGCAAACAGGGTCTTTTTGAGTCAGATTCTCGAGACTTAACTGTTGTCATTCTTTTTGAAATTGTGTATGCAATTTGCGAATGGCTATATGAACATATCCACTGGGATGCGTCTCAAGAGTCGAAGATATATTATCTACAGACTCCTTACTCAAGCCATCCCTAATGAATTTAATTTTATCTTCGCGATTATCAGACACCATTCCTAAAGAACGACAACGAGTATTTCAATTCCAGCGTGCACATTTGTAACAAACACCCATTTTCTTAGCTCTACGTTTCTTTGCATAGGTGTTTTTTCCAAAACCAGGCAGATGTGAAATAAAAGATTCAGAAGACTCACCTGCCAATCGGACCTGTGCTTCAATTACCCAATGAATGTCATTAGGAACACCATGGATTGTTAGTAATCTCATCCATTCCAAGCGAGCTTTGTAAACTTTCATCAGAGATTTTTAAGGGAGAGAAGGAAATTGCTTGTGAAGATTTGCAAGAACTTCTTCCATCGTGAAATGAATAAACTGCGAAAACTAAACACACCAAATGAAATCACACCAAATCACAATATATACACAAATTGCATGGGTTGCCTCCATGCTAGCGCTAAGTTTAACGTCGTCAGCTAGACGTGACTTCTCGAACGTTAGGATGGATCTGAAAGTGTGACACTTTCTTTTTGTCGCTCAAATGATTCTCCCCAGTAGTGCTTGACACGCTTGTTTTTAACCTTGAAAGTTTTCTTGGAGTCAGGATCATGTATCTCAACGGCTCTATCTGGTAAAACCTTGGTGATCACAAATGGACCTGACCACCGTGATTTTGGCTTCCATGGGAAGAATTTCACCCTTGATTTGTTTAACAGTACCTTCTGCCCTGGTTCTAGTTGTATGCGCACTAACTTCTCATCATGTCTTTTCCTTGCCTTTTCTTTGAACAATTTGGCATTCTCAAAAGGCTGATTGTGAAATTCCTCCAATTTGTTGAGCTGGTGGAACTTTTCCTCTTATGTTGCTTGTATTGCAAGAATTGGCTTTTTCAGTGCAAAAGACGTTTTATCTTCAGGCTCCACAGGCAATTGACATGTTTTCAGTTTGTCAATAGAACTTTGTGTTGGACAAAATGACCCATAACGTCACTATTTGCACAGATCATTGTGTTGTTGTAGCAAATTAACTATGTGACAAGGAAATTGCACTCTCATCATTTGTGATTAGATCACCTTAGATGTATAAATGAAGAGAGGTCCATATGATTAGTTCCTGGATTGAGAATGATATGAGACAGTATCAGTCCACGAAGGATTAATCATTAAGTATCCCTAGTCGTAGTATTATCGAGACAGGACATCGATAATGCGGAATAGGCTAGTATTGCACTTGTGCGCGTTGTGAGGGCACAACGGCATAGTTCTCATATATATAAGTATAAGATACTTATGCAAGTGCGATAGGAGGTTGTGTTTCACCGATGGTACGGGAAACAGCTTCGCTCTGGATAGACCCCTCGGAATCCCATTGGTATTATGACTATGTGTCTATGGGAGGCCGAAATCAAGGTAGGTGTGTATAGTCTTAACCTGAGACTTGCATCGCTAATACTTACGATAATCGATAGACTTTGGTCTTGGTGGTACAGGGCTTTAACCGGTTCTGCGTACACCACTTCTGGGTTTATCAGAGAGTCGTAGTGTATTGGGTGTGATGTCAAGACGGAAGTATCACTCCAGTCATAGTGGAGATGATGTCACGCAGGATACGGTATTAGTGCTCTTAAGTGCTGGCCGGCCATCGGGATATTATGACAAGGTCATGTATATCCGATTATAGAGACTAGTTACCAGACATCCGACATGTGCTTCGGACGGGGCAGACATTTATCCAGCCCCAGCCCTAGCACGTGACTATCCGATACTGGGCTGATATACGCAATACTACGGTATACTACGCTTGATACAGATCTATATATTCCTGTAAGAATATTTCTGGAGAATTGGGTAGGCATGGCGCTTTGCTAGAAGCCAACCTTGTCTTGTAAATCGGTATAAACGTAGTACGAGGTACTTACGTGTTTGGATAGTCCGACGACCGTATTTACTGCCAACATATCCGGAGATCTCATGGGTCGCTTCCCGAAGATTCACCGATGACGTATAACTCGCACTTAATTAATCTGGGATTAATTATAAGAGAGAGAAAATTAATCTGGGATTAATCACAGAGATATTTTATCTGGGATAAAATATTAATTAAAGAGAGAACGATTAATTTGGAATTAATCGATAAAATAATATATTTGATATATTATTAGAAATTGGATTTCGACGCGGAATTAAAATTGGATTTTAATTCGGGCGAACGAATTAATTTAGAATTAATTTGTTAGCGACGTGAATAGTGATTTCGCTAGGCGTAATCATTTAATTACGACGCAACGGAAAATTCGTTAATTTGGAATTAGCGAACCCGAGCCCGAGATTGTTTGCGAGCGCATTCGCATTTCGAATGCGAGTACGGCACGCAAGTCAAATCGAGCGTCAAATCGCAAGTCGCATCAATTGTCAAATCACTTGTCACTTTGAGTGATGTGACATGACAAGTTGTCACTTTATTAAAGTGAAGTGACTTGATGTAAAAAAGAGAAGTGATAGGTGAAAGGTTGAAAAGCACTTTTTGCTTTTTGTTTTTGACTTTTGCTTTTATTGAAAAATGAAAAGTGGTAAATGGTTTTGATTTATTTTTGGAAAATATAAAAACCTAAATACATTTTTTCTTTTTCAATTTTAACACACTCTCTCTCTCATTTACGGTTTCTTGGAGAAACCATTTTCCCTCTCTTTCTCTCTTCTCCCTCTCACGGCTCACTGCCGATTTCTTCTCTAATTTTTCTGGTTAGACCGAATTTGTGAGAAGCAAAGAAGATGAAGAAGTGCTAGCACACACCTTGGGTTATACTATGGTGATAGGGAAACAAATTTATGAGCTTGGAATCATTTTTGGAGCTTGAAGCTTGGAGCTTCAATGGAGGTCTTCAATGGCCGATTTTGGAGGAGCCAAAACAGAACAAAAACGTGCAGTCCAGCAGCTCAAGGAGCACAAAACCGAGCTTCAACAAGGAGGAAAATGGGTTTTGTTCTTCGCATCTCAAACCCATCAATGTGAGTATGTATTCCGCCTTACTCCTTTGTGTATTCATGCGTTTTTTATGCTTGATTTCATGATCTTGGGACCTATATTAGAACTCAACACTTTGCATTGCATTGGAGTTCTGAATGGTACTGTGTATCACATCAAGTCTGAAACATTCCTCATTCTTTTCATCATCTGAGAAATTCATGGCCTTGAAAACATTGAATGTTACTTCTTGGTCTTGTACCATCATGGTTAGTTCTCCTTTTTGTACATCAATAATGGTTCGACCTGTAGCCAAGAATGGTCTCCCGAGAATTATCGGCACGTCTTCGTCTTCCTCCATATCAAGGACAATAAAATCTGCTGGGAAAATGAATTTGTCAACTTTGACCAGCACATCTTCAACTACGCCTCTTGGAAATACGAGCGTTCTATCAGCAAGTTTTAGAGAGACTGAAGTGGGCATTGTTTCTCCAATCTGCAGTTTCCTGAAAATAGAAAAAGGCATCAAGTTAACACTTGCACCTAAATCACATAAAGCCTTACCAAAGTTATGTTCTCCTATGATGCATGGAATGGTGAAACTGCCAGGATCTTTCAACTTCGGCGGAAGTTTCCTCTTAATGATGGCACTTCATTCTCCCGTCAATGCTACTGTCTCGTAGTCTCCTAATCTCCATTTTCGTGAAAGAATGTCTTTTATGAATTTGACATAGCTGGGCATTTGTTCCAAGGCTTATGCAAATGGAATGTTGATTTGCAGCTTTTTGAATAATGCTAGGAAACGAGCAAACTGCTTGTCCAGTTTGTTTTTCTGAAGACGCTGAGAAAAAGGTGAAGGTGGAGTAATCTGTTCTTTTTCCTTTGCTTCTTTTTCCTCCATCTGTTGCTTTGTTTCTTTTGGAACTTCCTCAGCAGTTGTTTTGGTTCCAATATCTTTGTTGATTTCAGTACCACTTTTTAACATGATGGTATGACACTGCTCCTTCTCTATGTTCCTTGGATTTGGTTCTGTGTTGCTGGGAAGATTACCTGGCGGTCTGTAACTCTGAGCATTGGCCAGTTGTCCAATTTGATTCTCCAGTGCTTTGATAGAAGCTGAATGACTTTGATTCAATTCCACTTGATTTTGAACCATAGCTGCTAAAGCATCGTATTGTGCTTCTTGCTTTTTTAACTGTGTCACCACTTCTATTATTCCTGGTTCTTTGTCATACTCCTGGCCTTTGTTTTGCTGCTGGAATCCGGGTGGTGGGTTGTTCATTTGCCCTGAATTGTTGCTCCATGAAAAATTGGGATGATTCCTCCACCCTGGGTTGTAGGTGTTGGAATATGGATTATTCCACTGTCTGTTGAAATTGTTGACGCAGTTCACCGTTTCTTTATGTTGAATTGGTTCTGGTGCTCCTCCATATGGTGAACTTGTGGATCCATTGGTAAGAGTCTCCATGAATTTGCATATCTGATCCAGCTTGGCGTTGACTGATGTATTGGCTCCACTTTCATAAATTCCTGCAATTCTTTAGATCATGCTCCTTTCTGTTGGCCACAAGGAATTGTTGTTGGCCATTTATTCCATTAGGTCCCAGGCTTGATCTTCTCATTTTTCCATTAAAGCTCCTCTAGCAGCAGCATCAATTATGGTTCTCATTATTCCAGAAAGTCCATTATAGAAGGTTTGAACTTGTAGCCATTTTGCAATCTCATGGTGAGGACATTTCCGGAGTAAATCTTTGAATCTTTCCCAAGCTTCGCAAAGGGATTCTGAATCTTATTGTACAAAAGATATGATGTCATTCCTCAACTTTGCAGTTCTTGCTGGTGGAAAGTACTTTGCAAGGAATTTTGTGGCTAGAGTGTTCCAAGTTGTGATGGAACCTGCTGGTAGTGAATGTAGCCAAGCTTTGGCTCTGTCTTTCAAGGAATATGGAAAAACTCGTAGTCTCATAGCTTTTTCAGCTGCTCGGTTGTAGTTGAAAGTATCGCAAACTTCCAAGAAGTTGCTGATGTGGGCATTAGGATCTTCAGTTGCATTCTCCCCAAACTGAACTGTCTGCTGAATCATCTGGATGCATGTTTTGATGTCACACACATTTGCTGGTAAGGGAGGAAGTACAATACAGGAAATGAAGGCGTCAACCACCGGAATGGTTCTGTCTCGAATGGGAATTGGTGGTGCAACCTCCAAAGGTTCAGGTTCCATATTGATAATTGCTTATTGGCCTTCTCGCCTTTCCTTTCTCATATGTCTGATGGTTCTTTCAATTTATGGGTCGAGCGATCGGAGTTCAAAGCTTCTGGTTCGTCTCATGTAGTTTATGAGAACCTGAAACACAAGAAAACAAAAACAATAAGTAAAAAAAAATTAGATACAAGTAAATGTATCTAACCCCTAAACTAATAGTGAAAGATAAATAAGTCCCCGGCAACAGCGCCAAAAACTTGGTCGGTGCGTAATCACACGCGTATAACGCAAGCACACATATCGTTCAAGTAGTATAAAAAGTATCGATCCCACGAGGACTTAATACCTAATCTATTAATTTTATGAGGCCAAATGATTACTAGTATCTAACAGGTTGATTGATTGATTTGAAATGGTGAAGATTTTGAATTTAAAAACAAGTAAATAAAATTGCATGAAAATAGGTTTAAGAATATTTAATATTAGGAAACTATTTAGGGTTGTGAATCTTTCTAATATCTTTTAAAAGATGAAGTGGTTATTTCATGTTTGTGTAATAAATCAGTTTACTAACCTGAAACACTAAATTATGCGAAAGCTTCTGTCGATGGTCAGACGTAAATACCCAGTTTAACCCAATTGAACCATATGTCTATGTCAACCAAATTATCTGGATTCATTAAGTTTAAGTTCCAATTATGGCTACCCCCGCCCGACAAGTATATGTGTATCCTGTAAGGAAATCTATTAAAGGGTTATATATCCTCAAGGAAGATCGTGGGCTATTAAGTCTAAGGCTGAAACCTAAAATTCCTTTGTCAAGTTTATTTTAGATTTACCAGATCAATCTTATTAGTGGCCAATTAACAAGATGCATTAAGCTTAAGACTTAATAAGTAAACCTTTAAATTACCCAAACTATAAAATAACCCCTTATAAACCGGTGATATTAGAATTCATCACAACCCCAGATAACTAACTTAGTTATGACATATAACTAGGGCTAGTAAAATAAAAGACATAAAGTAAAAATGCTGAAAAGTAATTGCGGTAAAGTAAAAGCTGAAAAGTAAATTACAATAAAATAAAATGCTAAGGTAAAATGATCAACTTTTACTATTTATTATTTAGATATCTCATTTAATATAATATATTAACTTGTGATTATTTTACCAACCAGCCATATAGGCGGTAACCTGATTAAGTCAAATTAAGTCCAACCAGCCATAAAGGCGGAACCAAAATAAACCTGTCATATAGGCGGTAAGAAAATTTAATTACCAACCGACCAATCTGGCGGTATCTTTGCTTAGTCAGGTTTAAACCAGTTTAAAATGAATTACCAACCGACCAATATAGCGGTATTCTCATTAAGTCAAATTTTAAATAGTGAATATATTATATTTAAGAGAGATTAATCTAAATAGCAATAGTAAAAGAATTACATTTCACCCTAGCAGGGGGAAGTTACCTCCTCATGGTTGAATAGTAAAAACTGTAAAAGTAAAGAAAGTAAATTACTATTATTACAGAACGTAATTAAAATTTAATTACAAAACTAAAATTAAAATAAACTAGATAGAAAACTCTCTATTTACATCAGAGAATTCAGAGAGGAAGGTACATCTGAAACTGAAATTTAGAGCTCTATTTATAGGCGTCCATAAGTTCCATGCGTCGCGACGCGCTGACATGGCAGCTTCTGATTGGTCAGCTAAGATTCTTATCTGACATGTGGCGATTGCGGATAAGGTAATAAGGTGACACGTGGCAAGGCGGCTTGCAACTCAATGATTACACTGACGTGGCGATAATGATTGTCGGCACTATAGAATGATGACACGTGGCACGCTATGATTGGCTGCTGATGACGTGGCGGTGACATGGCACGTTGACTCGGTCAACTGGTGATGTGGATGATGACGTGGCTGACACGTGGCGACACGTGGCGATGGTGATTGTCGGCACCGTAGGATGATGACATGTGGCACGACGCACGTTAGCAGATCGGCTGTGATGGTGACATGTTGCACGGCGCACGTTAGCAAAGTCAAACTTCTCAGATTCTGACATGTGGACCCGTCGTGACGTAGCCTGCGCTTTGTGACGCGCCCAATGACCAAGATGCCATTTTGTGTTCTTTTTCACTGTTTTGGCCCCAAATCACCTCCAGAATGTCCTGAAACTTTATTTTTCTACAAAATAACACAAAACACATCAAAATATTCTCAAAACTCAAGAAACTATACAAAATATTAGGTCAAATGAGTGGGAAATAGTGATATAATTACCACTCATCAAGTCGTGTTGAGCACGTTGATGTATATGTATAAAAATAAATATTTTGGTTTGTATGTATAGTATCAGGCTTGGAGACCTTTAGTATTGATGATGTGTATTGAATTTGTCTTGAGTAACGGACCTGAGGTCTTTTTGCATGTTTGATGTTTATTGTAGGTCACGTTTTGGTGTTGGATTGTATTCCAAGTTGTCTAATTTTACAGTTCGGTTGATTTGAGGCTCAGGGAGATGAGTTATTCCCATCTCATGCCAGTAACATCTTAGCTTCGACAGGGTGTTACGAGAACGATTCTAAAATCTCCGCGAATTTTTTCTACATATTATAACATGCACAATTTCATCCGCAACATATCAATTTCATAAATCAAATATGTTTGAATTAATTTCATAAATTAATCAAATTGACATCAATTAAGTTCAAATCTCATGCAATAATCATAATTAAATTAAATCAACTAATAATACCACATATGAAGTCCTCTTTGAATAATTCTAGGCATATCGAGAGCGATAAATATACACATGCACAAATTATGTTCTAATTAATTTTTTAACAACATAAATCATCAAAGCATGAGAGAATAATTTAATACTACATCATTTGTAAATAAAGGAGCAGTGGAAACTATTTTTAAAATTACCTTAATTCTCTAATTTATTATATTTAGTTCCTTTTAATTTTTTTCTCAAATGCTTCCATTTTGATGACTTATGAAAACCCTAAACTTAATTTAATTTAGCTCACCCATGAGCTAAATCAAAAATCCAAAACCTTAAGAAAAAGGTCTCGATCGAATGCTACATAGCCATATAGGGGTAATTTTATCATTTTTTGCATCCTTATGCATGGCTATAATAATACAATATTTCAATGGCAAAAAATTAGCCAACATTTAACCTTATCATATAAGATTTTAATTAATTAATTATAAGTGTCCATATACTTATAAATAATATATGGTTAACAATCTTATATGTGTGTTACACATGTAATAATCCACATCATATATTATAATTAATCTTTTATCAAATAAATAAATAATTTAATTGATTAAATATAAGTGACATAATTTTACTTTATTTAATGTATATCTAATCAAATTATGTATCAAATAAATATGCATATTATATACAAAAATATGAGGCTTGTGTAACATTATGAATTATCTATATTATTCATAATTAATTATCCTAATGCTACGAATACACTTCATATAGTATGGTTTTCTAGGTTTAGGTATATCTGTCACAGAATCAATTTCTGTATCTGTAATTTACCCACTCACAAATTACGATGACTACATATAATCACTCTGAACCTAGAAGTCGAGTTCATGACATATGACATCTGAATTGTACAGGAGATATGTAGAAACCACTTTCCTAGCGCAACAGAAACACGTTAGGCACCCAGATCGGACTTGAAAATTTTTTCTGTCCTTCTTTTTGAATGGCCGAATGTTACCAACACCAAGACCGAATTTTCGCTTCTGTTTTGGATAAAAGTTCAGCCCCGGAACATCAACATAAAAACTGGATTGTTTTGGACCCGAATTGTACCAAATTCATTACCCAGTTCAGCTCTTGTATGAATCAGTTTCTGCTATGTCTCAGGTCTGATTTTTCAGCCAAAAATAGTCCCAACACAACCCCAAAATACCCCTTAAAGTTTCCTAAAATTTTTGGATCAAACGCAAAACAAACCGAGCCCTATTTCACCAATACAATGTACGGCAATGAGCAAAAATAATGCTCACTACCGTGGGACAAGCAAGAAGGAAGAAGATGAATTTTTGTTCGACACCAAAAAGTCTTACGAGCTATATCTCATTACCAACAGAACATATGGTGGGCTACACTCACAATACGAATCCCTAAACTCTTTACATATTCTAAGTCATACAAGTTTTTTTTCATTTATTTTTTTCTTGTTTTTGTTTTTGTTTCTCTCAACACTTGAGAGAGTTTTGGAAGAAGAAAATGAGGCTAGGGTTAGAATGAGAGATTAAGCCAAAAAGAAAAATCTCATTTTCTTTTATACTTAGGTTTTTTGTTTCCAAAACAAATCAAGAAACACCTTTCCCTCTCCTCATAATTTCGGCCATCACATGTGAAAATAAAGAATTTTTGTAACATCAATATTAACTTTCCATAATGGAAAGAATGTTACAAAACCAAAAGGTTAATTCCTTTTTAAAAAGATGTAACTACCAAATTAAATTCAAGTGTTTCTAAAATCCAAAATTTAGAAATTACAAAATTAACCTTTACTTAATTATATCATATATAATTAAATACCAAGTATTTAATTATCATATAATTACAAAAAATATATATTAAATTTAACATACAATTTAAAGTGTGACATTATAATATTATTAATCATATTAATAATATTTTCATATATGAGTATGTAATTGGACTATCCAATTATATTCAATCTGCTATAGTATATCGAGCTAGCACGGGGACCAAATGGACTTACGGTCCCGAGCTCCAATAATCTCAGAATATTAATTAAGCTCTTAATTAAATATTCTGAATTATTAACTCCGGGTTATTCCACTAAAAGTCTGAAGCTGCACTCTCGTTGTCGCAGATAGATATATTAAGTCGAACCAAGAAGGTGTCCATCGATATAATCATTACATACAGATTAACCCTTCACGAGTATCTCATAATTAGAGCCAGGTCATAATATCAGTTATACCCCTCTAATTATTTTTACCTTAAGTACTAATGATTCTCTTATGAATGATTTATTCATAACCATTATGAATTTTAATCTTTCTATTCGTAATAGAAAGACTCGAGCATTCTAACCGTTCAATTACCGAATCAACCCTTAAGGAAGATACTCCTCGACTTCTCGCAAGAAGGAGTGAACTCTATGTCCATGTAAAACGTCCCCAACTACACACCAAACCATGTCCCAAAGTATGTAGCTATTGGTTGAGATTACTACACCAACCTCACTTTTATAAATCAAATGACATAGCATGCCATGCAGAAGTTCGTAGTACACTCAGGATTAAGATCAATCCATATATGACCATCTAGTAGATCAAAATAACGGATATTATAAGAAACTCATTTCTATCTGGGTCCAGTCTTATATGATCACATCATACAAGGCGTCTTCATTCTCATGTCTCGACATTGATGATCCCGGATCAAGGTCGCCATACAATTATAGAATAGATCGCAGTTATAACCACAAATAAAGTACCTGTTTTATTTGCTCTCTATGGACTATTTTAGATTACTAACTTCAGACTTAAATCCTCTTATGCATTAAATCCTCTTATGCATAACACTCATACACTAAGTCTGAAGGCACATGAGTAATCTAGGGTATTCAAGATAATTTACAATATGCGATGTTAAACAAACACTTTGATAAATGAATAATACATCATTTTATTTCATAAAATATAATATATTTTACATTACATGATGCTCTAGTGCATATATCCCAACAAGATATAGATGGAAACATCAAATCTCTGTTGTGTACAATTCATATATATATATAGGCACTGCATTTTCGAATATAAGTCTCTATGATGAGTCTCATTTGGAGACATTACTTTTTAAGTCACGGAAGTCACGAGAAACGGACGTCGGAAGGGGAAATTCAGAATAAGCATGTCATCGGATTCATTTCACAAGTTCACTATTTTCGTTCGTGCTGCGTTTGTGACCACGTTCGAACGTCAAGCAGATTGCGGGCGTTGGTGTAGTGTTCGAATCGGCGTTTGAATGGTGTCGGTATTTCTGGTTTTGCTGCTAGCCTCACACCCAAGCCCAATTAGCCCACCAAAGCCGATAAAACACATCCAAATTAATAAAACACATATTTAACACATGGGGAATTAAATAAAATCTAAAAATCATATACCAAATTAAAATAAATATCAAATAAAATCATGCCTAATTAAAATCAATCGAGATTATTATATACCAAACTAAACAAATTGTATCCCTAATCAAAACAAATTAAATATATTAACTTCATAATTAACCAAATTTTGTCCCCCAATCAATCTTTGGTTTTCCTTATATAACACCAAATCATATCCTCATTTAATGCACCAAATCCCTTCCTTGCCAAACAAGAAGAAGCCCTAGCCTTTGTCTATAAAAGAAACACAATCTCAACCCTTCACCTCTCCTAGCTCATTCACACATAATTCACACAAGAAATCTCCCTTCTCCTCCTCACTCTCACGCATACACAACAGAAGAAAAAACCCTAGCATTCACGCCAACCACACATAATACACACAAGAAATCTCTCTTCCCCTCATTCTCCCTCTAGATTAACCGAAAATCACCTTTGGAATAACCCGTACATTAACCGAAAATCACACCCTCATATAGTAGCCTAAACACCTTAAAACATCCCCCAAATCACCTAAAACAGTAACTAAAAAACTGCACTTAAAGCATTTAAAAAAACATCCAAAACAGTAGCCTAAAAACATCAAAAACAGTGACCAAAATATTGCAGCAAAACAGCAGCAAATACAGTAGCGAAATGGAGCAAAAACGGTAGCTTGAGCAGCGAAATAGCGAGAGAAAGCGTTGAACCAGTGAACCGGAGGAGTTACGGAGCATCCACCCTTCCAACGACCGTGTACGGTACTTCCGAAAGTCGACATAAAAGGTTAGACCTGAGGGCACTTTTTGTATTCATTTTTATTCATATTTTAATTGTTTTAATTATTTATTTCGTATGAGAGTCGTTTATGGATGCATGTTGTGGTTTTGAATAAAATGGAAAATGTGTCGCCTCTTGTGGTATATAGGATGGAAACCTAGACATAAATTCCGTAGCCGAATCCGAATGGACGGTAGTGCGGTCTATACTTGGGATACAACTCCACGTACCACTTGAGCAAACAACGCATATTTGGTTTTATGTTGTTTTGATTCGTTTATTATCCGCTATTTAAATTCTGCATGTTATTTGTTTGAGTAATGATGAGGTAAAGCGCATGGGATTAGTAAGTGCGATTAAAGGTCCTCTATTTCGAGGGGTTAAAATCCTTTACCACGATGTTTTGCCACGCCGGATGATATATATTCAGTTGAATGTGAGATGTGTTCAATCGGGTATACGAAGTCCGATATTGTTGTTTTTTATCTCTTATATGCATTGTGTTATTAGCGCATGGGCTTAGTAAGTGCGATTAAAGGTCCTCTATTTCGAGGGATTAAAATCCTTTACCACGATGCTTTGCCGCGCTGGATGATGTATGTTCGGTTGAATGTGAGATGTGTTCAATCGGGTATACGAAGTCCGATATTGTTGTTTTTTTATCTCTTATATGCATTGTGTTATTAGCGCATGGGCTTAGTAAGTGCGATTAAAGGTCCTCTATTTCGAGGGGTTAAAATCCTTTACCACGATGCTTTACCACGCCGGATGATGTATGTTCGGTTGAATGTAAGATGTGTTTAATCGGGTATACGAAGTCTGATATTGTTGTCTTTATTTCTTATATGCATTGTGTTATTAGCGCATGGGCTTAGTAAGTCGGATTAAAGGTCCTCTATTTCGAGGGGTTAAAATCCTTTACCACGATGTTTTGCCGCACCGGGTGAGATACACATGATTGGATGGGAATGAGTTCAATCGGACACGTGAGGTCATACATTATGGATTTGTTTGTCTTTGTATGTGTTGCATGCATCAGGTCTATTTTTGTTCGAACACGTTCTCGAACGCTATACGAACGCGAACCTTATGTTTACCGTTCGAACGCATTTTCGGACGCTACTCGAACGCGCACACATTTTCTTAGTTTTATCATGCATCAGGTCTGGTCCCGTTCGAATGCGTCCCCAAACGCCACATGAACGCGAACATTATGTTTACCGTTCGAACGTATTTTACAAACGCTACACGAACGCGCACGTTTTTTCTTTGTTTTATCATGTATCAGGTCTGGTCCCGTTCGAACGCGTTCTCAAACGCTACACGAACGCAAACCTTCTGTTTATCATTCGAACGCGTTTACGAACGCTACACGAACGCACACACACTGAACTGAGTCATTTTCATCATATTTTATGCATAATTGCCCCTATTAGTTATCTCTTTGTATTACGAACCTGATTGCTTCTCTTTATTACGCATGATTATGCAATTGTCATTTATCTGTATTCCCCACATGTATGAGTACAATGTGCTTATTAAGTTGTATGCTTGCCGTATGTTAATTTACCTTTATGCATGCAAATTCGGACATATATTATATACAAATAAGTTATATGCAAACATGAAAAATGTGTTATATGCAAACTTAGATACGAGCTTTGTACTTATGCTTGCGAACTTAGGAGTAAATGATCCTTGGAAATAAATGTTGCTTAGGCTTGGTTGAATTATTGCAAAAATCATTTTATTACAAGTGGCATAAGTAAGGGACCATTCTGAACCCAACGGTTTGAGGTCTTCCATTGCGAGGGGTGAGTGCGGCCTTAAATCTTTGTCCCGATTCACACTGGGTGGCGACTCCATCATTCTCCAGTTTAGTCCCCCGCGGGCTACTCCGTACTCCCAACCGGGCCGTGAGCCCGGAACAACATGCGTCACCCAGTTTATGTGTTCCCACAGTCTGGCGACTCCACTGGGGATAGAGAATCGGCCTCGAAATAATGTCTTGTAATATTATGATTTGTGCTTTAATTAACCGTGTCTACTGTGGGTTAAAAGGGGTTTAATCAAAGGCACTTTTAAGGCCGGGTAATAGTTTGGTGTCTTCCTTCATTCACTACCTTTCTATAAGGAAAAACTGTGAATGCACCTAGAAGATCATTTATTTGTAGCCTATTGTGATGGACTAATTTGGAGGAATCGTTGTTTATTCCTGTCACCAAGCAATAAGAGACTAAGAGGATAGGGTACTTAAGAGAGCCTCGCTCCACCCTCCCTCTGGGGAAACTACAACGGGAAATCCATCTGATAGTCAGTCACACACCATAACTCGTTGGCACGTACTGTAAGGTATAAAAAAGGTGCGCTCACTTGGTCACTCGAACCCTTGAGTGGGGAGACCTAGTTGTGGACAATCCTTCGCCAATGAGAGTCTTTGTTCACACTCCCGCAAACCCACACGTAGAACGGAGTTGTATGGCATATAGCAATTATTTCCTTGTGCTTGTAGACCATCCTCATTTGGATGCAGTTGGGCTTCTTGTCAGAAATGCGAACTTGTTGGGCCATTTAAATTGGGACGAGTTTGTATCCTATGATAATTGGGCCAAAAGCTTCTGAAATGTTGATGGGCCACTCTGTAGAAATTATTTTTGTATGCTCGTGTTTGGGAACATTGTCGTTTGGATCCATTCGGACCTTTTGTCATGAGGTATGGGCTTGTTGGGCCATTTAAACTGGGACAAGAACGTATCTTATGATGATTGGGCCAAAAGCTTCTAAAACGCCAATGGGCCATTATATGTTTGTGTTTAGGAATATTATCATTTGGATACGGTTGGACTTCTTGCCATAAGACGTGAACTTGTTGGGCCATTTAAACTGGGACGAGTTCACTCCTATGACAGCTAGCCCAAAAGCTTCTATAATGATGAAGGGCCGATTTGTGTGAAATTTTTAATGAATTAATATATTCCTTGTATCGCATGCATCTCATTCATCTCATGCATACATATATCCTGTTAACACCCTCTATGTCTATAAAAGACATCATAGATTCTTGTTGGGTTAGGAAAGAGGGAAGACTCACTAAAAGAACGGTAACAGATATGAGTACATCCGATAATGAGGTATCCCGGATAGATCAGTTGGAAAACGGTCTCGCCAAAATTACTGAACAGTTGCAAGCCTTGACTACTGCTGTGGCTGGTATGGTTGTACCTCGTGCTGGGGGGAATTCTAAGAATGTGAGGTGCGAGGAGCCTCCGAATGGGTTGGGGGATGATATCCCCGCTTTTGATGATGACATGGCAGAGTATGCAACAAGCAGAGTGATTGGGTCTCAGGTAGAATTTCAGAAGCTTCGGGATCAGGTTGAAACAGTTACCCGCAAAATGAGGGGTAAACATGAGGAGTTGTTAGATTATGAGGCAATGACCTTCGAAGAACAGTTTCCAGCTCAGTTCAAGATGCCGGATATGGCTAATTTCAACGGGAATGGGGATCCGAGGGTCCATCTCCGTCAGTATGTTTCAGTTATGAGTTCAGTGGGTTTATCCAAGCGTCAAGTGCAGAAAATGTTTGGGATGTCACTTGAGGGAGTGCCGGTAGTTTGGTATCACAGCCTTGAGAAGAAGATTAGGGAAGATTGGAGGGAACTGGCTGATGCTTTTCTGAAGCAATATGTTACAGATCTGGAAATTGATTTGTCACTCCGAAATTTGGATAACACTAAGCAGAAGCCTGAGGAAAGCTTCAAAGAGTATGTAGACCGCTGGAGAAGCCAGCTCCTAAAGATGCAGACTCGGCCCTCAGAGAAGGACCAAATTAAGATGATTATCAAAGGCACCAAGCCCTCCATCTATGGGAAACTGAGGAGGATGACCTCCATGATCAATGACTTCCGACAGTTGAGGGAAACTGTCATGGATATTGAAGAAGAAGAAGCAGAGAACATGAAGTTTTATGGCCTGAGTAGGAGGCCTATTGGGGGAACATCAGGTACCAAACCTGTTTCTGCGGAGATTACTGCCATCCAGAATTGGAGATTCTCCAACTTAGGGAGGCCATTGTCTAAGGTGTTGGAGAAATTAAAAAGACAAGGACTTCTAAAACCCCTGGAGACCAAAACACTTCCCAACCCTCCACCACCACATCTCAACCTGAGCCAATACTGTCACTTCCACCAACAGAAAGGCCATGACACTGACAATTGTGCCCGCCTCCGCCATGAAATCCAGGACCTTATAGACTCCAAAAAGATACCCGACCCTGAAACAGAACGCCCCAACACACACCAAAATCCCCTACCAAATTACCACTCTGTCCCCCCACCAACCTATATGATAAACTCTGGCCTACCCGAAAGCCTTGTCCTCAAATACTTTGACCACCAAGCCTATTGCCTTGGAATTTGGGATAGTAACAGTGAAGATGAGACAGAATGGGGGCAGAATTTATGGGAAGGCTTCTCCAGTAGTGATGAAGAAGAAGTGAGAGGGATGACACACAGTGGGCGTTTCTACAATGATATGACTGAGAAGGGTAAATGAGTGTTATCAGAGGGTAGAGAAGTGGCTGAGAATACAGAAAATACCGAGGGAGATGTAGTGTTGCAACAGTTGAGGAAAACCCGAGCACAAGTGAGTATCTGGGATTTGTTGTGTGCATCTAAGGTTGAGGCCTTAAGCAAGATAGTGGTGACAGAAGATGCCAACCCCGCAATGTTTGTTGGGTCAGTGCAAAAGGAGGATTTGCAGGCAATCACTTTTTCTGAGGAAGAACTCCCAGCTGAGGGGAGAAATCATAATAGACCTTTGTTTATCAGAGCTGAAGTGAGGGGTAAAAGGACCTCTTGTGTGATGGTGGATGACGGCTCATCCATTAATGTGTGCATGTTGAAGATTTTGGCCAAGCTGGGTATAAAAACAACAGATCTGGATCCCTCTAGTATGACTATCAAGGCTTATGATGACAGTAAGCGAGGAATTGAGGGTACATTTGTAGCAACGGTCAAGGTTGGTCCTATTGAGGACGAAGTTGAGTTCACAGTGCTGGATATCCCAGCCACTTTTACCTTGTTGTTGGGAAGGCCTTGGTTTCATAAACTTGGGGGCGTGCCCTCCACTCTACATCAGATGATTAAGTTCCCGTATGGGGGAGACATTGTCACCATCCGAGCTGAGGTAGACAATGATGTGGCTGCTTTGGAAATACAACCTTTCACGAGGTTCCAAGTGTCGGCAACTTTTGATGAATGGGTGGATCCTAAGGTAGCTAGGATTATGGGAAAAATGAAGTTCGAGCCGGATGAGGGTTCAAAACTGCCAGACTTTAGAGGACAGACTACTCGGAGGGGTTTGGGGTACAAATCTGATGAGGAAAAGCCGAAGGTAAAAAAGAAAGGGCTGAAATTGATGGAATGCTTTGTGAAGGCTTCGGGGTATCAAGGTGAGCCCGAACCAATAGAAGTTAATGGGATTGTGGTGCCTGGATTTGAGATCTTCTAGGATATGTTGGGTAAGAAGCCGCTGACCGAAGAAGCTGTGGAGGAAGAGAATTGGGAAGAAGAATTGATGAAGTTGGAGAGACTGACTCTCGAAGAGGATAAGAAGTCTGAGAAGAACCTGGTTGTGGAGGATGAAGTGTCTGCCGATGATGAAGACATTTATCTTCCTGATTTATTTGACTGTACTCCCGCATTTATTAGCAATAAAGACAATCATTTTGCTTATTTGCCCGAGTCTTTTTCCTCTAACTTGCATGGCTTGAGTATATTTGATATCAGCTCCACCAGAACGAATGCATTTAACTTAGGCACGCCTGAGAATCCTAAGGAAATTTTGATTGCAAGTGAAGTTACCGCTGAAGAGCGGGAGAAATTAGAAGAAGTATTGGTCAGATATGCCAAAGTGTTTGCTTGGTCCTACGAGGACATGTCTGGGGTAGACAGAAGCATTGCCTAGCACACGATACCAACTTATCCGAATATGAAGCCAGTGAAACATAAACTTCGACGGATGAGACCTGAGTGGGCCGAGAAGGTTAGAGAAGAGGTTAAGAAACAGATAGATGTGGGGTTCCTGGAAGTGGTAAAGTATCCCGAATGGTTAGTAAATGTTGTGCCAGTACCGAAGAAAGACGAGAAATTCAGAATGTGTGTGGATTACAGAGATCTCAACAAGGCTTGTCCGAAATACGATTTTCCTCTACCTCATATTGATGTACTAGTTGATAGTGCAGCTTTATCTGCCATGTATTCATTTGCAGATGGGTTTTCAGGGTATAATCAGGTTCTTATGGCTGAGGAAAATAAGCACAAGACTGCTTTCGTCACATAATGAGGTACTTATTGTTACAAGGTAATGCCGTTTGGGCTCAAAAATGCAGGAGCTACTTATCAGCGGATGGCCACTACATTGTTCCACGATCTGATGCACAAAGAGATTGAGGTGTACGTGGATGACATGATGGTGAAATCAGAGACAAGAATTGGGCATATAGAAGCACTGGAGAAGTTCCTTCAAAGGGTTGACAAATACAACTTGCGGCTGAATCCCAAGAAATGTGTGTTTGGGGTAACATCAGGAAAATTACTGGGACATACAGTGGGAATGTGAGGAATAGAAGTAGATTCTGAGAAAATCAAGGCAATTACTGAGATGCCGGCACGGAAGACAGAGAAAGAGGTCAGAGCATTCATGGGAAAAATTCAGTATATCAGTCGGTTCATCGCCAAGTTGACGTCAGTATGTGAGCCTATCTTCAGACTGTTGAGAAAGGACCAGCCAGTGAAATGGAATGAGCAGTGTCAGTCAGCCTTCGACAAGATCAGAGAATACTTGGTAAAGCCTCATGTTTTGAAACCTCCGAGACCGGGCAGACTCTTGGTACTGTATTTAGCTATAGAATCAGAAGCACTGGGGGCAATGATGGTACAGGCAGATGAGACCGGAGTAGAGCATGCAGTCTACTATCTCAGTAAGAAAATGCTTCCGTATGAAGCCCGCTATCAAGAAGTAGAGAAGACCTGTTTGGCAGTAGTATGGGCATCCAGAAAATTGCAGCATTACTTCCAATCTTACAAGATCCAGGTAGTGGCAAAGGATAATCCTCTGAAATATCTGCATTCAGTGCCTTCACTAGTGGGGAAATTGGGAAGATGGTTAGTGTTGCTAACAGAGTTTGACATTGAGTACCTCACTTCCAAAGTGATCAAGGGGCGAGCCGTAGCAGAGTTTATGGCATTGCAACCCATTGAAGGGGATCAGCATAAGTTTGAATTTCCAGATGAAGAGATCCAAGCAATAACAGTTCAGAGATGGAAAATGTATTTTGACGGAGCAGTGAATTGTAAGGGAACTGGAATTGGGATCGTGATAGTGACCCCCGAAGGAGAGACTTTGCCTTTGGCCAAGAGGTTGACATTCAGAGTAACTAACAACATGGCCGAGTATGAAGCGTGTGCTTTTGGTTTGACTGCACTGATAACCTTGAAGGCTGAGAGCGTGGAGGTCTACGGAGATTCGATGCTGGTGATCCGACAGATATAGGGAGAATGAGAATTGAAAGAAGAACGGTTGAAACCTTACCTTTTTTCACCTTAGAAAGTTGGCACAGGTTATCCCCGATTGTAAGTTTCAGCACTTGCCGTGAGAAGAGAATCAGATGGCTGATGCAATAGCTACACTTGCAGCAACTTGGGAAAATCCAGAGAAGTTGGTAATGAGACAGTTGGTACTGACAACAGCAAATAGACTCGTCCATGAGATCGAAAGAGTCCTGGAAGTGGAGATCGACGATGGTAAACCTTGGTATCATGACATTCAAAGGTATCTGGAACACGGGGAACTCCCGGAAGGAGCAGGCAGAAAAGACAGATTAGCCATTCAGAAATTAGCTTCACAATATGTGATTTTGAAAGGGGAACTGTACAAGAAGCAAGCAAATGGTATTCAGTTGAAATGTTTGAGAAAAGAAGAGGCTCAGCATGTAATGGAAGAAGTACACGCCGGGGTATGTGGTCCGCACATGAACGGGTTGAATCTGTCCCACAAGATAGTGAGACAAGGTTTTTACTGGTCAACCATGGAGACCGACTGCGCGAAGATGGTAAAGCACTGTCATGATTGTCAAGCACACGGTAATTTGAATCATTTTCCGCACACAGAGTTGCACTGGTTGTCAGAGCCGTGGCCTTTCTCAGCATGGGTAATTGATATGATTGGAGAGATTCGACCGAATGCATCAAATAGGCATCGCTTCATAATAGTGGCAGTAGATTATTTCTCAAAGTGGGTGGAAGTCGAGTCATTCTGCAATGTTACAGCGAAGTAGATGGCAAAGTTCATAGCTCGGAATATCATTTGTCGGTATGGTATGTCGCACCATGTGGTTACAGATAACGGAGTTCAGTTCCAGGGGAAACAAAGGCAATGCTACAGAAATACAGGATAGGCCATCATAAGTCATCACCGTACAGGCCGCAGGCAAATGGGGCAGTCGAGGCAGCCAATAAGACTATAAAGATGATTTTAGCCAAGATGACAGAGAACTGCAGGGATTGGGCAGATAAGCTACCGTATGCCTTGTGGGGGTACAGAATGTCAGTAAGAATAGCAACATGGGCCACACCTTTTTCTCTAGTCTATGGAATGGAAGCAGTATTTCCAGTGGAAGTGGAAATACAGTCTATGAGGGTATTAGCAGAAACAGAGTTACCTGAACAAGAATGGGCCACACATAGGTTTGAACAGTTAGCACTACTAGATGAAAAGAGAATGAAGTCCTTGCATCACATGCAGATATATCAGAAGAGGTTGGCTTGGGCATTCAACAAGAATGTGCACCCTACTAAGATTAAAAATGGTGATTTGGTACTTAAGCAGTCAAGGCCGTCGATGACAGACCCAAGAGGAAAGTTCAGACCTAACTGGGAAGGACCTTACATAATACAGAAAGTAATGGGAAATGGGGCAGTGAGACTGTCAGACTTGGAAGGTAATGAGTTCACTGAGCCGATCAACGTGGACAGATTGAAGCAGTATTTTGCCTGAGAAATAGAAGACTTGGCAGAAGGCGTAACCCGACAGGATAAGGAAACTCATGCATGCATGAATACACGTAACACATTTTGGCATTCATTTGTGTTTGTTTTGTATTCACAGGTTTTGAAGAAGAAAAGAGAAGGCGGCAAAGACAAGCCGATTAGAAGCATCAGCACACCAGCAGCAGTTTTAGGATGCGTCCCAGGGGGCAAGGCCCACATCAATACTAGCAGAAGTCTTGGGGATGCGTCTCGGGGTTGAGGCCCACGTCAACACATATACCAGTTGCAGTTATTGGGATGAGTCCCAGGATCGAGGTCCACTGCATCATTATTTTCAGGATGCATCACAGGGTCGAGGCCCATATTTTGTCAGCGGTATTGGGATGCGTCCCAGGGTCGAGGCCCCCGTTGTCGATTGCAGTTATTGGGATGAGTCCCAGGATCGAGGTCCATTGCATCATCATTTTCGGGATGCGTCCCAGGGCCGAGGCCCATATTTTGTCAGCGGTATTGGGATGCGTCCCATGGTCGAGGCCCCTGTTGTCGGTTGCAGCTATTGGGATGCGTCCCAGGATCGAGGTCCACTACATCATCAGTTTCGGGATGCGTCCCAAGGTCGAGGCCCACATTTTGTCAGCGGTATTGGGATGCGTCCCAGGGTCGAGGCCCCCGTTGTCGGTTGCAGTTATTGGGATGCGTCCCAGGATCGAGGTCCACTGCATCATCAACTCAGTTAGAGACAACATGCAAGTCAGGAGGAAGCTGGCGAGCCAGGTAAGTGAAAATGAATTGCATAACTTTGATATGATTGTCACTGTTACACATTACACAAGTCCCATCAAAGTGAGGGTGACTGTAGGCACTACATTTTTGCATATAAGTCCCTATGATGAGTCTCATTTGGAGACACTACCTCTTAAGTCACGGAAGTCACGGGAAATGGACGTCGGAAGGGGAAATTCAGAATAAGCATGTCATCAGATTCATTTCACAAGTTCACTGTTTTCATTCGTGACCACGTTCGAACGTCAAGCAGATTGCGGGCGTTCGTGTAGTGTTCGAATCGACGTTCGAACGGTGTCGATATTTATGGTTTTGCTGCTAGCCTCACACCCAAGCCCAATTAGCCCAGCAAAGCCCATAAAACACATCCAAATTAATAAAACACATATTTAACACATTAGGAACTAAATAAAATATAAAAATCATATACCAAATTAAAATAAATATCAAATAAAGTCATGCCTAATTAAAATCAATCAAGATTATTATATACCAAACTAAACAAATTGTATGCCTAATCAAAACAAATTAAATATATTAACTTCCTAATTAACCAAATTTTGTCCCCCAATCAATCTTTGGTTTTCCTTACATAACACCAAATCATATCCTCCTTTAATGCACCAAATCACTTCCTTGTCAAGCAAAGAGAAGCCCTAACATTTGTCTATAAAAGAAACACCATTTCAACCCTTCACCTCTCCTAGCTCATTCACACATAATTCACACAAGAAATCTCCCTTCTCCTCCTCACTCTCACGCATACACAACAGAAGAAAAAACCCTAGCATTCACGCCAACCACACATAATACAAACAAGAAATCTCTCTTCCCCTCATTCTCCCTCTATATTAACCGAAAATCACCTTTGGAATAACCCGTACATTAACCGAAAATCACACCCTCATATAGTAGCCTAAACACCTTAAAACAACCCCTAAATCACCTAAAACAGTAACTAAAAAACTGCACTTAAAGCCTTTAAAAAAACATCCAAAACAATAGCCTAAAAACACCAAAAACAGTGACCAAAATACAGCAGCAAAATAGCAGCAAATACAGTAGCGAAACGGAGCAAAAACGGTAGCTTGAGCAGCGAAATAGCGAGAGAAAGCGTTGAACCAGTGAACCGGAGGAGTTGCGGAGCATCCACCCTTCCGACGACCGTGTACGGTACTTCCGAAAGTCGACATAAAAGGTTAGACCTGAGGGCACTTTTTATATTCATTTTTATTCATCTTTTAATTGTTTTAATTATTTATTTCGTATGAGAGTCGTTTATGGATGCATGTTGTGGTTTTGAATAAAATGGAAAATGTGTCGTCTCTTGTGGTATATAGGATGGAAACCCAGACATAAATTCCGTAGCCGAATCCAAATGGACGGTAGTGTGGTCTGTACTTGGGATATAACTCCACGTACCACTTGAGCAAACAGCGCATATTTGGTTTTATGTTTTGATTCGTTTATTATCCGCTATTTAAATTCTGCATGTTATTTGTTTGAGTAATGATGAGGTAAAGTGCATGGGCTTAGTATGTGCGATTAAAGGTCCTCTATTTCGAGGGGTTAAAATCCTTTACCACGATGCTTTGCTGCGCCGGATGATGTATGTTCGGTTGAATGTGGGATGTGTTTAATCGGGTATACGAAGTCCGATATTGTTGTTTTTTTATCTCTTATATGCATTGTGTTATTAGCGCATGGGCTTAGTAAGTGCGATTAAAGGTCCTCTATTTCGAGGGATTAAAATCCTTTACCATGATGCTTTGCTGCGTCGGATGATGTATGTTCGGTTGAATGTGAGATGTGTTCAATCGGGTATACGAAGTCCGATATTGTTGTCTTTATTTCTTATATGCATTGTGTTATTAGTGCATGGGCTTAGTAAGTCGGATTAAAGGTCCTCTATTTCGAGGGGTTAAAATCCTTTACCACGATGTTTTGCCGCGCCGGGCGAGATACACATGATTGGATGGGAATGAGTTCAATCGGACACGTGAGGTCCTACATTGTGGATTTATTTGTCTATGTATGTGTTGCATGCATCAGGTCTGGTTCCGTTCGAACGCGTTCTCGAACGCTATACGAACTCGAACCTTCTGTTTACCGTTCGAATGCGTTTTCGGACGCTACTCGAACGCGCACGCATTTTCTTAGTTTTATCATGCATCAGGTCTGGTCCCGTTCGAACGCGTCCCCAAACGCCACACGAACGCGAACATTTTGTTTACCGTTCGAACGCGTTTTACAAACGCTACACGAACGCGCATGTTTTTTCTTTGTTTTATCATGTATCAGGTCTGGTCCCGTTTGAACGCGTTCTCAATCGTTCGAACGCGTTTACGAATGCTACACGAACGTACACACACTGAATTGAGTCATTTTCATAATATTTTATGCATAATTGCCCCTATTAGTTATCCCTTTGTATTACGAACCTGATTGTTTCTCTTTATTACGCATGATTGTGCAATTGCCATTTATCTTTATTCCCCACATGTATGAGTACAATGTGCTTATTAAGTTGTATGCTTACCATATGTTAATTTACCTTTATGCATGCAAATTCGGACATAGATTATATGCAAATAGGTTATATGCAAACATGAAAAATGTGTTATATGCAAACTTAGATATGAGCTTTGTACTTATGCATACGAACTTAGGAGTAAATTATCCTTGGAAATAAATGTTGCTTAGGCTTGGTTGAATTATTACACAAATCATTTTATTACAAGTGGCATAAGTAAGGGACCATTCCGAACCCAACGGTTTGAGGTCTTCCCTTGCGAGGGGTGAGTGCGGCCTTAAATCTTTGTCCCGGTTCACACCGGGTGGCGACTCCATCATTCTCCGGTTTAGTCCCCCGCGGGCTACTCCGTACTCCCAACCGGGCCGCGAGCCCGGAACAGCATGCGTCGCCCAGTTTCTGTGTTCCCACAATGTGTCGTGACATATTCGTGATCTATCAGTCAACATTCGTAACTCATTTCCATAATATACTCTAGCCAGATATTTAAAATATCATGGAGTGGATACCTAAATCCTGCACATAAGACTGACAGATCCTGTCTAACTACATCACCAGATATCATGAATATCAGTCCATACCCAATGAATAAATGGAGGTTTGATATGAAGATCGGCAACGTGATTGTCATCAAAATATGGCGGATCACTTATATATCAATTTCGATATCTTAAGTCTAAAGATCTCATATACTACTTGACTTGGAAGATTTCTATTGATGTTAGTGTACCATCTATTAGAATTTTCCAATGAGTTGTTCAGTACTCAACAATGAACACGTATATGTCTATACGAGTCTTTGAGACTCATGGTATATTGAGATAAATCATCGGATTTCAATATGATATATGGCATGTACTGATCTCAACGAATTTACTAACCGAACCATATCAGTAAATCTTGATTGGGAACTTAATTATGAGAATATACTATATATTGACATGTCTTTAATTACAAACCTCAATGTAATTGTGTCACTACAATAAAAATTCACAGGTCTGTATCTAAACTTAACTAGATTAGTTATGTAAGAAAAGTGGTGGTACCATTTATTAGGTAATATTATGGAAAATGACATTTTCTGTAATCATGACCACTTCATAAATATGATTGGATTGGAACTCTAAATACTAGGGGTGTGCAAAATATCCGCTTAACCCGCCGACCCGTCCAATCCGCAACCAACCCGCCCGCCATGTGCGGGTCATTAAGTTAGGTGGTTTGGGTTGGGTGGGTTAGATCCCCAAAATTACGGATTGGATTGGGTTACGGATTGAAAAATTGACAACCCGCTATAACCCGACCCGCCCGCTTAATTAGTAATTTTACATACATAAAAAATATATATATATTAGTTGACTTTGGGTATGTTAAGACTTAAGACTTTGAGTTCGTTGATTTAATTATACTATTTTTTAATTTCCTAAGTTGTAAGGCAAAGCCTACTTTTGCTAGAGATGATATATCTCTTTTTCATTGACTCTATGTTTGTGTTGGAATTGAGATTATTCAATGAAATATACCTTTAGTTTTTTTGTGTGCATTAGTTATATTTTGAGATTATCAATAACAAATTGTAGTTTGTGATAATTTAAAAAAAAAAATTGTTAATGCCAACCCGACTAACCCGCCTAACCCGCTGAGTTGAAACCGCCAAAATTTATAACCAATCCGCCGGATTTAGACTTTGGTGGGTTGGTGGCGGATTGAAATTTTCCCAACCTGCTAGTGGCGGATTGGATAGAAATATTGGCCTTTACCCGCCCAATCCAACCCGCGCACACCCCTACTAAATACTAATTCCAAAAATTTATTCCACTTGCTCTAGTGTCAATCCATAAAATCATATACACATACAATCTATATTACATATAAGTGGCCCTCAAAAGTTTGCTCAACACTTAAGGGGTAGGTATTAGAGAGTACGTAACAACCCGATTTTCGTGGTATAATTACGAAATTTATTCTTGTGTTGCGTGAAATCATTAATCATTCAAACATGCATCATTAGCATGTTATTAATTATATAAATTACTTTAGAAACAAGAAGTGAAAATTTTTCTAGTTTCGTTGTGCATTTAAATTTTAACGCGTTTAGTCGTAATTTTTTCATACGATGTCCGATTTAAGTGAATTTTATATTATCGGAAATTTAAAACAAAGATCTACAACCTTCGTGTTGAATATTTTTCCAAAATCGAACCAAAACCTAGTAAAAAACGTGAGTTTTTCTGATGTTACGGTAGCAACTCGGGAATATTCTAGAAATTTCATGTGACTTAAAGAAATAATAATATTTAATCCTGAAAAAAAAAAAAAAACATTTTTCACGATTTTTATAGAATTAAACCACTCTAAAACTTGCTTCCCTCTTCACGTCCAAGAGAAGTTTGAAGAGAGAAAAATTTGTGCTTCCTCAAGCTTGGTCAAATTAAGTAAGCTGCTAAATCCTTTCTCTTGAAATTCTGATTATTTGACTTGAATCTTTCTTCTTCATTTCGAATTCACGACTGTTCGAGCTTGGGTGTACTTCAATTTGCAAGATTAGGCTTGGAATGTGAGTTAGACAGTCAGGTCATGGCATTACATCATACTTCCATATTTCAATAAATGTTTTCAGTTTTCTCTTCTTCATTTATTTTATTTTTCTGGATCTTTCTCACGGGAAAAAATAGAAGAAAGCAAGAGCTCAAGCTCAGCTCCATCTTATTCCTCATGGCAACATGGCAAGAATCATCAAGGAAGTGAATCTTCGTGTAATCTTTGTAGTTGACGAGGTTAGTAAGCTAACTCTATTTTCTTTCTTGACCTGTTTCAGATTTTAAATAAGGAACCTTAAATCCCAAATTCGAACCTCATGAGAAAATTTAGCTTTGACTTGAATTATTTGCATGATTAAGTGAATTAGGGTGTGCATTTGTTATTTTGTTGGCAAGATAACACGGAACATGTGAGAAATTTATTAAAATGATCAAACTTGATTTTTAGATCATGATATGGTCGAGTAAGGGACTTGAGGACTCTTGAATATTAAAGCTTAATCGAGTTGTCAATCTTGCAAATGGTGAGGTATTAAAATGGAGTTATGTTAAGATTTGAACTTGAATTTTGTTTGGAATTTTCATAATCCTAAATTGGGTCTCCATGCCCAAGAGTGAGGAAATGGGGAAGACAACCCACGTTTTTTTTAATAGAAGGAAGTTACTTGAATCTTCAAGGATTAACCCTCTTGAGTAAGTTCCTATTTTTATTTTCTTATTTAATTGGATATATGTGAAGTTTATTCATTTCCCCTAAAATTCGAATTAAGTGGCTTGTGCTTGATTTCTTCTTAAGCTTTGAATGTAAGTGTTTGGCTATGATTTAGGAACCTATTAGCATGCATTTGAGCTAATGTATTGGATTTTGAAAATTTTTGAATTTCTCCCTACCTTGGCCGAGAATGGTTGGGACTTCAAGTGATAATGGTAGGGCGAGAGTTCTTAGAAGTAGTGTGAATAGTAAGGTGTTGTGGTTTTCTCTTTTAGCGCGGACGAAGCGGAAACGCGCGGTTCGGGCGAAATTGTAACTTTAAAAACTTCTAAACTTACCGAATAAATTATTCAATATCCAATATGAATAATTCATTAATATTTCACCTAAACATATTTATTCGATATCAAATAACGATATAAATAAGTTAGAAACACTACGAAACTTTTACGAAAAATATTTTTCCGTAAAGTGGCATAAAATGCGTTTTTGCCCGAACCGACCAACCAATACACATGGGGCTTCCCAGGTCAACCCCAATAGTACTTAGACAGTTCATGGGTTGTCCGAACATTGACCAATTCACTGTTTAGATAGCGGACACCCGATAAGTCCGAAACTCACCCGGTAACACTGTTTCTCACAGTTTTCGCATATTTTAACTCCGAAATAATTTCTGGCAATTGTTCCAATGCCCAAAACACATCCAATAAATTTATACGACATAATTTTCATCACCAAATTTACAGAAATTCCATATCTGATTTGATAACCAAAATTATCATTTTTCATGCTTTAAATCCAATTTTCTCAACATTAATTATATTAATAGTTACACCAACCAAAGTCACCACAAATGAAGAACTCAAGAACAATTCTAGGAGTTACAAGAGTGGTTATAACACTCTAGAATGGTAACAAGTCATCAAATTATAAAATTGAACTAATATTACACTAATATTATCCAATCTTACTTCACACATTCATCTAGCCTCCAAATACATCCTCAAAATAAAAAAACCCAAAATCTAAGAAAGGAAGAAACCCTAGAACTATTCTAGATGCTCAAGAATAAGAAAACAACTTTCTAAGTTTAAAGTTATGAAGATTACCTCAAAATCTCCTAATTTCCTTAAACTTTTTCTTGATTTCTTCACTTTCTTCCTTGTTTCTTCAAATAAATTTTGGGAGCTTTTCTTCTTGAAGGATTCGGCCATGGAGGTTAATGTAGGCATTGCATTTTTGCATGTGAAACCCGATGATGAGTCTCAGTTGGAGGCACTACCTTTTAAGTCACGGAAGTTGCGAGAAACGGATATCGGAAGGGGAAATTCGGGATGATTACGCTATCAGAGTCGTTTCACATGTTCACTGTTTTCGTTCGTGCTGCGTTCTTAAACACGTTCGAACGCCATGCAGATTGCAGGCGTTCGTGTCGCGTTCGAATGGGTGTTCAAACGGTGTCGGTATTTCTGGTTTTGCTGTTAGCCTCGCGACCCAAGCCCATCAAGCCCACTTAAAACACACCCAAATTAAATCAAATATTAAGTTAAATATTAATCAGATAATGTAATTAAATAAAATAATTAATTAAGTCATATACCAAACTAAATAAAACAAATAAAATCTAAATAATCACCTACCAAAATAATAAAAATACTTACACAAATTAAAGAAATTACACGCCTAATAAAGATAAATCAAATATATCATATTCCAAACTTAACAAATATCATGCCTAATTAAAATCAATCATAACAAATTAAATATTTTGTATTCCTAATCTAGCCAAATTTGTCCCCCCTCAATCTTTGACTTTCCTTGCCCAACACAAAATCAAATCCCTTCCTTGTGAGACAAGGTGAAGCCCTAGCCATTCTCTATATAAACAACCCCTAACCAAGACATGAGGCCCCTGGCTCATACAGATAATATACACACAACTCACACGAAAATCACAACACACACAGAAACCCTAGAAGTTCACGCATACTCAAGAAATGACACAAAAATTCTCTTGATCCCCTTTCCTAATCACCGAAAACCAGACCTCCATTCATCAACCTTGTATCACCGAAAAACAGCCCATACAGCAGCCCTAAAACACACACAAAACAGCCCCTGAACCACACCATAACACCACCGAAAATCACATCCAAAACAGTAGCCAAAACATCCCAAAAATAGTAACTAAAATACAGCAGCAAAACAGTAGCAAAACGGCAGCGAATCGGAGTCAAAAGCAGCAGCAAAAGACGGAGAACGACGACTCAAAATAGTAAGACAACGAACGAGAGCAGTGAACCAGTGAACTGGAAGAGTTGCGGAGCATCCACCCTTCCGACGATCGTGTACCGTACATCCGAGAGGTGATTTAAAAGGTTAGACCTGAGGGCACTTTTCTCATTAGTTTATATTCGTTCTTTTTGATTGTTTATTGAATTCTATTCGCATGAGAGTCGTTTGTGGATGCATGTTGTGGCTTGAATGAAATGAGAGATGTGTCAACTCTCGCGGTATATCGGATGGAAACCCGGACATAAATTTCATAGCCGATTCCGAATGGACAGTAGTATGATATGTACTCGGGATACAACTCCACGTACCGCTTGAGTAAACGACACCCTCTTTTGTTTTGTGTTGCTTTGGTTTATTTATTTTTCGTCACTTGAATTCAGCATGTTGCTTATGTATGCATGATTCAATCGAGCGCATGGGCTTAGTAAGTGCAATGAAAGATCCCCTATGAGGAGGGGTTAAAGCCCTTTACCACGATGCTTTGCCGCTCCGGTTGATGTGTGTTCGGTTGAATGCAAGATACGTTCAATTGGGCATACTAAGTTTGATATTATTGTTTTTAATTCTTTATATGCATGATTCAATCGAGCGCATGTGCTTAGTAAGTGCAATGAAAGATCCCCTATGGGGAGGGGTTAAAGCCCTTATCACGATGCTTTGCCGCGCCGGTTGATGTGTGTTCGGTTGAATGCAAGATGTGTTCAATCGGACATACTGAGCTTGACATTATTGTCTTTATTCTTTGTGTTGCATGCATCAGGACTGGTTCCGTTCGAACGCGTTCTCAAATGCTACATGAACGCGAACCTTCTGTTTACCGTTCGAACGCATTCTCGAACGCTACGCGAACGCGCATGCACTTTCTTAGTCTTATCATGCATCAGGTCTGGTTCCGTTCGAACGCGTTCTCGAACGTTATACGAACACGAACCTTCTGTTTACCGTTCGAACGCGTTCTCGAACGCTACGCGAACGCGCACGCACTTTCTTAGTCTTATCATGCATCAGGTCTGGTTCCGTTCGAACGCGTTCTCGAACGCTATACGAACGCGAACCTTCTGTTTACCGTTCGAACGCATTTTCAAACGCTACGTGAACGCGCACCCACTGGACTGAGTCCATTTTCATCAGATTTCATGCATAGTTTTCCTAGTAGCTATCCCTACGTATGATGGACCTGATTGCCCCTCTGTATTACACAAGATTGTGTAGGTGTCGTTCATCTGTATTCCCCACATGTATGAGTATAATGTGTTTATTAACTTGTATACTTTCCGTATGTTAATCTTTATGTATGCAAATCGAGACATAGATTACGTGCTAATAGGCTGTATGCAAATCGAGACATAGATTACGTGCTAATAGGCTGTATGCAAATTCGGATATGTGTTACATGTAAATTTAGATGAACTTGTTGATGCATGCATGTGAATTTAGAAGCATGATACTCTTGGAAATAAGTGTTACTTAAACTTGATTAAATTATTACATAAATCCTTTCATTACAAGTGACATAAGTAAGGGACCATTCCGAACCCAAGGTTTGAGGTCTTCCCTTGCGAGGGGTGAGTGCGGCCTTAAATCTCATTTTCCCGGTTCACACCGGGTGGCGACTCCATTATTCTCCGGTTTAGTCTCTCGTGGCTACTCCGTACTCCCAACCGGGCCGCGAGCCCGGGACAACATGCGTCGCCCCAGATCCTGTGTCCCACAGTTAACAAATGAGAAAATAAAATATTCTCACTTTAAATATGAAGCCTAACCGACTTTGGGGGGGGGGGGAGAAGGGACTTTTGGTCATTTGGTCAATTAATCTAATTAAATAATAATAATAAACTTTAAGTTAAAAAATCCAATTTGTAAACTTTAAGCTTAAAAGAATCATGCCACTTGTAACCAATAATAATCAAAAATATTGTATAACAACTATGTAATATTGATATTATTTAATTATCTAGATATTTAACATTTAAATACCTAAATAATCAATTAATGCGATTATTATTATATATGTATTTTATTTACTTTAAATAATAAATACATATATCAATGGCATGTGTCAAAATCTCATTTGACAATTAATTAATATGTATCAAATCAAATCTTACATCAAATACAAATACATATTAATTATTAATTGATCAAAATTCCCTAATGCATGTGTTTTCGTTTAACCGATTAAACGATTCGAATTAACTCATTTAATCCGGTGAAGTGCTCAACGAGTACACTTCATATTGTGGGACTCTCTAAGTTTAGGTTTATCTGTCACAGAATCTAATTTCGTGTCCATAATTCACCACTCATGAATTATAACGACCACAGATAATCTCGTTAAACTATGCAAGTCGAGGTCATTGCATACGTATAATCTTTCCGGCACAAGCTTATTATACCGGGGAGATAGATAAGAACATCAAATCTCTAAGGTATAATATATTCGACTTTCAAATTTATGATCTCTAAAAAACACTCGGAACTCACTTCTGAAGTATACCACGGCCATGGATTTACTAGATCGCAAATACGTACATGATACATATGCCTTGTACATAGGACTGGTAGATTCTATCTAATACTCACAAGATATCATGAGCATCAGTCCACTCTCAATGAATAGGCGGAGGTATGATCTAAATAGATCGGTGACGTGACTGCCATCAAAGTGTGGAGGATATCTAATATATCTACAGTGGTATCTCAAGTCGAATGACCACCATGCTACTCGACTTGAGAAGATTCCTATTGACGTTGGTGTACCATCTATTAGGAAATCTTCGGTGAGTCGTTCAATGTTTATCAAATAAATACCTACACGTCTATACGAGTCTCTCAAAACTCATGGTTCATTAGGATAAACCATCAGACCAAGTCTCGATATACGACATGTACTGGTCTCAACGGATTTTACTAACCGACCCGTGTCAGTAAATCTTGACCAGGAACTTTATTTGATAATATACTTATAGTAGTGACACTTCCCAATGTCAATTACAAAATACTCTGTAACTACGCACTACAAAATATATTATCAGGTCTTTGTCTATATATATATATATATATATATATATATATATATATATATCTAAATCATATTTAGTTTCAATCTAATCGTAATTAGATCGAATATGTATATAAAAGCAAGAAATATTGCCATAAATAAGTAATATTATGGAAAACAAAATTGTCTGTATTCGTGAATCAGACATAAATACGATCCGAATTGGCATTTCGAGCACCAACCCTAACATAAGGTGCTATTTGGTTAATGAAAATTGAGGAAAGAGTAGGGAAATAGCTTGAGCTCATACATTTTTTTTTGTATAATTTCCGAGAATGCGAAGACTTTTGAAACTTTTTTTTGAATTTTTTGTTTTCTAGGACGCTATAATGGAGAACATGTATGATCAAGTTGGTTTTCCTTCTTATTTTTCTTTTTGTTTCTCAGTAGCCAAACAAAGTTTTAAGGAGTATGTTTTGGTTTTATTAAGCTGAATAAATGATTAATATGTGATTTCTTATTACTTATTTAAGAAGAGCTTGTGTTATTTTGACGTTGTTATCGAGATTTTATTTATAACTGGTTGATTGATCGATCATTGATGTGCATGTTAATTTGTGTTATAAAAATATTTGCGTGGTTTTCTCAAATTTGACTATTATTTGCATTACGTGTTTAGATAATGTGTTCTTGTTGGCTTTATTTATTCTATGTGATTTTAATGTGTTCATGCGTTGTTGTGGTTGTTTCTGCTCTTGGGGTTATGATTATTTAATTTGCTTTGGATGCTTTTGTTCTTCATTTTGCTTACGCTTTCTGGAGATATTTGAATTTGCACGCTGAGATTTACCTGTGTTGTGTTTTGTTTGAATGACAACTATTTTTGTCGCGATTTCGTCTGGTGGTATTATGCCAACTAGCATTTCTTTATTTTTTTTTTCTCAATTTTAATATCCAATGCATACCATACAAGGGATCATTTGTTTTTTTTTTTCCTTTTTTTTTCTTTTGTTATTAAGTGGTAGATTGTTTTCTTCTTATTTGATTGTTAATCATGTTGTAGAGTACAGTTGGAGAAAATATATTGGCTACTAGATGGGTCAACCACTTCGGCTTTGGAAGCTATGCTCGAGACGCGGATCACCCGAGTGGCAGTCACTCTCACAAGTGTCCTGGGGAAAAGTTTAGAAGTTGGGGTCTATGATTAATATGTTATTTGTCGTGTTGAGCATGATGTTATGTATTTATTAAGTAAAAATTTTGATTTTATATGATGTTGTGTGTACGGAGCCCTTGAGTATTGACTGATGTTGTGGGTACGGAACCCTTAAGTGTTTATTTTGATTTTGATGGGTTTTATGTGGACTTTAGGTCCTTTTGATATGTGATGTCTATTTCAGGTTATGTTTTGATGCTGGACTGTGATCCAGGTTGTCCAGTTTTAGGATACATCATGTCGAATTTTCGTAAATTTACAGGCTTATGGAGATGGGTCAATCATGTCTCTTGCCGGTAGCATCGTGTGTCTGGCGGGGTGTTACAGAGTAGGTGGTTCGCTATTAAATAATGAGTTTGTCTAAACAAACCCATATATCTCCCTAAATTAACATCATTAGTACAATATAGAACTAACGTCCCACATCATCATCAGTCCTCAAATGTATTTATGATATTGTGCTTTAGCTATTAAGTTTTCCGATTATTTAAGAATCAAGTCCACAATACTCATAGACAACCGTAAGCACAACATTAATATTAATACTTCTAATCTATAGTCACTTAGCAACTTTATAAGTCAATACCTCTTAAGTTGTAACTAATTCCACTTGTACAATGAAATCAGTTGTGACACTCTCACTGCATCTTTTCTAACTCATTGTGACGTAGACCAACTGCCATCATTATCAGACTCAAAGTCTGATCTCAAAAATCCTAATGATTGCAGATTATTATTTCCATGAATTAAGAACTTGTCCTTAATATCTCAAATATATCATATGACATGTTTCATGGCCATCCTATGGTTTATAATATATCAAAATAGCTTGCAACGTTTATGATTAAATTGAAATCTATAATCACATATAATACAATATTCATTATGCTATCATCCTATGATGCATAAAATTGATTACATATTTTAATTAATTTCTCCTTTGACCGAGTAATCATCCTCTATGAAAGATAAATACTATATATATAAAAAAACAAACTAACTGTCAAATAGTTATATTAACTATCTTACAGATAGTCAAGTTGTATCCTATATAGATCATATCTTACGAATAATTATCAGGATATCTCATGAGTCTCTTAATTATATATCAAATATAAAATTTTATATCGAATATAATAGAGACTACTCTCACCTCTATATTTACGGAGAAAAGATAAACTTATGTAAACCTATAACTTGATAAACATATCATTAGTTAAAATACATAATCTCAGTATAAACAGTAACCAATAAATCCTGATTATTCTATTAGTTTACTAGAGAAAAGTTTTTTCGAAATCTATGAAAGATTTTTTAGTATAATCTCTTATACATAGTCAGGCTATAAAGGTTAAACCTTTAATAAACTCACATCACTTCCACTGCTTAAACCATTTTATACCTATTATGAATAATTCAAAGGGGAAGTTCAATCAAGTTCAAAACTTGATTATAGTGAGCCGATAATAATTTTTTAGATCTATGGTTATATACTATATTCCCGAATCGATATCAAATATCGCTCTCATTATAAGTTATATGATAATTTTGCTCAATAAGAAAATATCGGAACTATTAAGTATCAAATACTTTACAAATGATTTTGATATCCTATTGGACTTATATAGAAGATGTCTAAGGGTTTCTTCATCTAATTAATTACGTGGTTCCATTTTTAGTTTATTATTCTCACAATCGACTTCAGTAAGTCAAGTTTTTTCCATAATCATCGTAACATCCCATCGAAGACAGGATACTACCGGCAAGATATAAGAATAAACCATCTCCATGAGCCTCAATTCTAATGGAAAACAGACACTGGGCGGCCTGGATCATAGTCCAATACCAAAATGTGACCTGTAATAAACATCAAATATGTAAAAGGAACATATGATCTATACTTAAGACACATCAATGTTCAACAACAATATCCAAAGGCTCCGTGCCCATAATTATACTTACAGACCAAAACTTTTATTTACATACATACAAAGCAACGTGCACAATACGACATATAACATAATCATCACAATTTCTAGACTCCTAAGACATTTTCAAGGGCACTAGAATGGCAAACATCAACTTGGGTGATCCGTCACCTCAAACATGCCTTTCCAAAACTTGGCTGATCGATTTGATTGCCAACCTGCAAAACTAACAAACTTTTGTGGTGTGAGTTATAAAACTCAATAACTAACCACGTGTAACGGCCGAAATTCTACATTATAGATTAATTAGAATTAAGGGGCTCATAATAAAAATTTTATCTTCGGGCCTAAGGAAATTAATTTAATGTAAGAAAAAGTTGAATTTAGTGGGCCAAGGGACTTACTTGAAATTGGTCATATAAATATTGGGTTGAAGTGGTCCAAACATTTGGGCCTATTAAAGAAAAGAATGCAAATGGGCCTAGCCCATTTAAGCTCAAATTGTGATTAAGGCCAGCCCACTTGCTTTTTTTACTTTATACTTTAAAGTCCCTAGATTTCTCTATACTATTCTAAACAAATCAAGAAACAAAAGAAACCACTCAAGCACTTATCACTCCTCACATTGCCGATAGTTGAAGAAGTTAAATAGGAGAGAAATTTCACTTAATCAAGCCAATTTTGAGAGCAACCATGAAGAATTCAAGCATTAAGGTGTGTCAACAAGCCTTAGAAAGATATCTAGCATGGGAGTCATGCCCTAAAGAGGTAAGAAAATTCTCATAAATAGGGTAAATTTTTTGTTATATTTTATTGTGATTATGTATGTAAAGATGATGATTTATGTGTTGTTTGGTGATGAGAAAATAATTTATAATCAAAGATATAGTTGGTGTATTATTACAAACCATAAGTTGGTTTTATGTAATGACAATTATTAAACATTAAAAACATGTTGGGTATTAAGGGATGAATTCGGCATAATGAAGGGGGCTGATTTGTTTGATTTTGATGTATGTTAAATTGTTAATGTATAATGAAGTGTGAATGAGCTTTGGTCGATGTGTGATGAGGAGGGTGAATGGTGTTGTGGTAAGTTGAAATTAAATGGTGATTATTGGTGATGGAATTGTTGTTATATGCATACTTAGTTCAATAATTGTCATGGTATATATGTTTTAGTGCATGAAGATGAGCATGGAAATTATTGTTGAATTAAGTGTGTGAAATAGGGCAGTGAGCTAGAGAGTTTAACAATGAGTTTGGCTGAAACACATTCTGAACAGGATGTGATCTTTTACTTGTAACTCGAATTTTAGATCTCTATTAGCTGATTCGTCAAATTCTGAAAAACTAGACACATTAAGGATTAACATATCCAAAAATTAGAATTTTTAGACTTAACATGAAGTCAATCCAAATTTTTAAATTTAGGTCCCCTGCAACTCACTATATCCTGTCTTGTCTGACAGCCCTGAAAAATTGGCATGTAACTTGAGTTCATAAAAGGAAAATTAATCATTTTATACTTGTAGTTTTATTAATCCCTTAATTTAGCACATTTGTGAAATAATAATTAAATTTATGTTTTATATATTTATTGTGTTTTTTATTTCTTATGTAGGTGAAATAATATTTTGGATGCATAACTAGAAAAATAGATTTGATATTTGGTTTTGTAGGTCAGAAACTTAAAAGAGCATTCTAACAGTGTACAATTTCAAAAATTCTAGCCTTACACAATTTTCGTATTTTGGAAATAACTTTGTACTCCGATATCAGATTGAGACAATTCCAATTTTCGATGAAAAAGACTCAAATATCTACAATTTTTTTTTTCAAGAGTTTCTAGTTATATAGTTTTCAAGGTCGAAATTGATGAAGAAACCAACATGTGCTGTATGTAAATTTAATTATTTGAAAACAATAAATATATAAAAGTAAAGGTTCAAAAGTCACAATCCACGGTGGATTGTGACAGTTGTTTGAATTTATAAAAGAAAAAAACAAAAAAAGGGAAATTAAAGTCAAAAATTCAAAAATAAATTATAAAAAAATAAATAATAAAAGTTCAGTAGAGGTGCTGAGCCCTCTACTGTAAATAGAGGTGCTCAGCACCTCATTTTCTTCAACTTCATTCATACGTCTCTATTTGAGAATTCGTGAATAGTTTCATCTCATGTGTGTTTTTATTTTTCAAGCTTTGTTGTAATTTTTTTCCTTTCAATAATAAAATTATGTGTGTTTTTATTCAAAACATTAGTAGCTAATTCCATCATACTCCAGAACTAAACCATAATTTATTGAGGCTGTAAAAGAATTAGGTAGAGTTATGGCGGAAAGAAACTTGTACTTAGTATATAGCGGTGGTAATCTGGGATCGATAGGATGTGTTTCAAAGGTCGTACAAGAATCAAGTTTTTGGAATCATTCAAAAAAATTTGGCAGACGGAAATCTCATCGAAAAATCAAATGGAGAAGAATATATTGTCTCAGGTATGTCGGAAAGAATTACTGAAATGATTAATCATGTTGACGCTTTTATTTCTTTACCACGTATGTTGGGCACATTAGAAGAAATATTCACAATTGCATTATGGGCAAATTTGAACATTCATTGAAAATCAATTAGACTACTTAATGTAGATCATTTTTTCGATTTTCTTTTAATATTTATGGAGGATGCTAAAAGACTCGAGTTCATTTCAAAGCCGGTAAAAAAATGTTATTCTTACTAGAGGAAAAGTTGTTGAATTAATTGACCAACTGTTAGCCTATGAACTAAGAATCAAACCTAATTCTTTCCAAGTTGGACTGGCTAGATAACGATCGTGGCAAGAAGCGTAGAGTTTGCTTGAATCTTAATCTATAATCTTTTTTGGGTTAAATCGTAGTGTTGTTGATTTAATTGTCTTTTCAACATTATCCAGATGATGTCTTCTAAACTCTAGTTCTTCTTATTCAGACATTGGGGACGATGTCTCAATTTGGTTGGGAGTGAGGGGATAAGTGACTAGATAATTTTTGTTTTTGTGTTTTTTTTTGTAAAAAAAATATTTTTATTTTTGTGTTGTTGTTTTATAAAAAAAATTATGTCGTTTTTATTTTATTGTTATTTTGTGTGTAAAAAAAAAATTTATTTTGTATTGATTTATTTTGTGTTTTTATAAAAAAAATAAAAAAACAGACTACACACAACCAACAATAACTGTTTGACTAACCAAGTGAAATTGTTGTTCAGAGATGGCAGTGTAAGGAGTTTTCACTCCTGAGACGCATTTCAATGTGTTTCGTAACAAGTTATTTCTGTTTCTTTTTTTTTGAATCATTTAAAATTTTGAATTCTCCATAACATTGATTAAGTTTGATTTCCATATGCTCATTTGACAGCAGATATTATCAACATACACTGTAACATATGATCGTGGATTGTAAGTGAAAAGTTTCTAATATTCGGTCCTCTAGTTTGTTGGAGGTATCACTTAAAGGCATTGTAATTTTTATTTTTATTCCAAAAAAATAAGCTTTTACTTAGTAACCGAACATCTTGTCTCAGTAAGCAATGATTTTTCGCATAAAACAGTAGAGCTTGAGTTAGTTTAAAAAAATGATAATAATAATAATCAAGCTTTTACTTAGTAATCGGACATCTTGCCTCAGCAAGCAGTGATTGTTCACGTAAAATGATATAACTTAAGTTTATAAAACAAAGTGTGAATAATTTCGATTTTAAAACATGAGTAGCTAATTCCATCCTACTAGGTAAATGAGGAAACTCTTAATATGAGAATATAGATTAATATTACTTATATTATAATATATAAATTATAATCTGAAGACTAATATTTAATCTACTCTTATATTTGCGGGTGTCTTGATTCGTTGTATACAATCTTATTTTGGTTGACATAGTTAATACTTTACCCCATATTATATGATAGAGTAATTTAAATATGGACTAATTATTGACAAACTTTGTTACAACCTTTATGACTGGTTTTATATATTTGGCATAATTGAGTACCTAACTGGACTTATTATAGACAAATGTTATCACCGCCTTTATGGCTGGTTTTATATGTTTTACCATAATTAATTCCTGAAGTTAATTCACTGGGTAATAATGACAATTTATATATTATAAAAAGTAAGATTTCTCGATATTTGGAATGGAGGAGTTTCCCTTTACTCCATTCTTGCTTGTTAAAGGCTTTCATTTTTCATGTCAAGTGGTTTATTCAAGATGGTAAGCTCCCTTTTATCTTTTTATCTTCTAATTTCAATTTTGATCTTGGAAAATAAAAGCCCCAAATTCACACATTGCATACCCTAGGGTTTGGATTTGCTTAAGGTTGCTAGCATGTGTCTTGGAGGGTATCATGATAGTATGAGTATGAATTGAGTTTCTTTTTGTAAATACCCAAATTACGAAAACCTTAGGTATTATAGTTAAAATAGGATTGATGAGGATTGGATGTTTTTTTATGATAGAAATGTACAAATATTGATGATGAAAGTGTGTTAGTGTTGAATTGCTTGAGAGGTGTTGCAAAAATTTTGATATCAATAAATGATGGAATTCAACCATGGAGGTTTTGGAGAATGAATTTTGGAGCTGAATCTAAATGATTAAAGAGTGAATAAGATGGATTGAAATTGTATAATGTATTGGAAATGATCAAGGAATTGAAACTTGAAAAATTGGTTGAATTTGGGCATTTCGCACACCAAGTGCTCGATGAAATGTCCCAATGAATCAAAATAATTATTTGGAAAAATTTGACATGAAGAAACATATGTTATAGACACTAGGAACTCTGAAGAATACGGCTAAGATGAATAAAATCGGAAGAGTGGAAAAACTCGCAAGTTAGGCAGTGAAGTCAATTTACAGGACATCCTGGACATGTCTTAGTAATGTGTTTATAACTTGAGTTTTAGACATCCAATTACCAAACCGTAAAATTATGAGAACTAGATATGGTTGTTAATACCATATCCAAAAATTAGATTTTTTAGAATTAAGACGGAGTCGCACCGGACTTTTAAACTTGGTCGCACTGCAGTAGTCCACTGGTTCTGTGTTGACAGAACAGAGCATAAAGAAAAATTTATAACTTGAGTTCTAGGAATCTAAATCAATATCTGTGAAAGCCAACATAAAATAGACACATAAGCGAGTATTCTATTAAAAATTTAAGCCCAAAATTCAACCCCGATTAAGCGCATCGAATTTTCAAAGTTAGTATTAGTGCACATAAATTTTCTGGAAAGAGGGCAGAATATGAAGTTTTGTGAAGTAGCTTGTGAGATCCTCGAACGTGTGTAGTAAAAATTAGGGGTGGGCATTATCGGATTCAGATCAGATCGAACCGAATCCGAATTCGATCCGATTCGATAAGAGTTGATTTGTTTGGTTCGATCAGATTTTGAGTCCTTATCGGATCGGATCAGATTTGATCCGATAACTATCGAATCGAATCAGATTTATTGGATCCGATTTGATATCTTAACGAATCAGATAAATTCAATTTGATAACAGATCCGAATATGATAGAGCATCCGATTTGATAATGAATCTGATAGTGGATTCGATTTGATAAAATTGATTTGAATTTTAAGTTATCCGATCCGATTCGATAAAATTGTTATGAATTTACAAATTTTCAGATCAAATTTTCGAATCAGATCCATTATCGAATCAAATTTTTTATCAAATCGAAATTTATTATCAAATCGGATTCTCTATCGGATTCGAATCCGTTATCAAATTGGATTCTTTATCGGATTCGGATTTGTTATCAAATTTGATAAAATCCGATTCGATCTGATAGTTATCAAATTTATCCGATCCGATCCGAAATTCGACAAACAAATCAAACACGATTTGATCGGATTCGAGTGCCAGATCCGATCCGATTTGATCCGATATTATTGGATCGATTGGATCGGAACTAACTCGATCTGATCCGATGCCCAGTCCTAGTAAAAATTGTTAGATCACCCTAAAATATTAGTAACATAGAGAGGATGAGTTATCATGAATATAGAATAAATTTTGTTTAGCAAGGATATAATTCGCAATCTTGGTACTAACGAATTTTGCTAATTCTAGATTATCACCAGGAGATGCGGTTCCGCCACCGTCGCAAGGTGTCACTAGCAAGTTCCGAATCGGTGATTGAATATTTTTCTTTTCAAATTGATATTTACTTATTTGATTTTGAATTGAGACTTATTTTTAAGCGTATAGGGCGTTAACCAAGTTGATTTTCAGTTATTTCATGATTAAGAATGTCTGAGAAATTTTGATTTTAAAAAAGGTATGATTTCCTCATGATTTTTGGAGGCATGAGGGAAAAACCCACCTCAATTGTAACTTATGAAATTGACGAATTCAGAACATGTGCACATATAGAGCATGACTAGGGGGACGACGATACGTAACGCTCATAGATTCTAGATTTCAGGGTTAGGGGACGACGAGACGTAACGCCTCTAGACCCTAGATTCAATGACGGGATGGTGGAATGCATTGGGGGACGGCGAGACGTAACGCCCTAATGACATAGATTTGTACACCTGGCTCTAGTTCAGTTGCTTGGGGGATGGCAAGACGTAACGGCCCAATACCACTAGTTAGGCGTATGGGGGGACATTGATACGTAATGCCCCTATACGTCAGATTTTCCACAGATTTTTAGATATATGATTTTCTGATATAGCAGTTTTACGAAAGAGTTCTGAAAGAGCGGTTTTATGAAATACTTTCAGCATAATGGTTTTATGAAAAAGTTTTACAGAAAGAAATAGTTTCCAGAAAAGTTTCACAGACAGAGATTGACTTTCAGATACGAAAGAATTTTCAGAAAAGATTAGCTTTCCTCGAGATGATTTTGATTTTCAGAAAAATGAATTTTTCATAAAGTATTTTAGTTTCCGTTTTTATTGTTCACTCACTAGGTCATTCAAATGATTTAATCCCCCACTCCCAATGTGTTTGTTTTGCAGGTATACCCAGAGGACGAGCTCGAGAGGATGGATACCGATGACAGTCACTAGGGTGTTTGAGTCCACCAAGTTGAGTGCAGAGGTTCAGCACAGTCAGTGTCAAAGTAAAGTTACATGTCAGACATTGATAATGTATTAGTCTGTGTAATATGTTAAAAATGTTCATGAACAGAGTTTTAATGTGAAGTATTATTGAGTACATAGTATGAGTATTAAGATGTATTTATGTTGTTGAGTTGGGCAACAGTCTCATGCACGGGTTTATATTTGAGAGGAGATTAGTAGTGTCGATCATAGTTAGAGAGTCGAAGGCTTAGCGAGATAGGTCAGCCTATTTCCTGCCGGTAGCATCTCCGAGAGGGGGATGTTACAAGAACCATGTTGACAAAGGATAACGGGTCGATCCACTGCAGCTGGAAAATGCCCTATAAAGGTACCACAATGGTATCAAAAATATAAAATAAATAAAACATAATATACATACATATTGTATCAAAAGTGCAATAAAATACATTTCGTTTAAAAGAAAAAATTATTCGAAAATAAACTTCTCAAAATACTTTTCCAAAAAATAGCTAAACAATAGTATCCATCCACATCTCAAGCACATCACGCAACATATAACAAATCCATCATCCAATTCATAATTTACAAAACAATAACATTAAATCACATGCTTGTTCAAAATACAGTCATACCAGCATATATAAGTGCGTGTGTGTATGTATATATGTGTGTGTGTGTCCACCAACCATTGACAATAACTCGTATATCGAAATACGTTATCATCATATCACATGGACCTAAGAATGTTTATATTAACATATTTATAGGTAAACATACACAAAAAAAACACACACACACATATGCAAATCTATTAGAGAAACATCAAACAATACATCAAGTACTCATCGCGTGGAACGCTTACCTGGCTACACGAATACTACTCATCTTTGTCAAATCTGTCAAAAGGCGAAAAATGATTAGAATTGTCGTTATGTGTAATTCTCGACTACCTATAACAAACTTTCGGATCTTCTCGGAACATCCAAATTAAGTCTGATTCCAACGATTATAGTTGCGTTACTCTTAAAACATCCAAAATAACATATTCGGAGCATTAGCTTCAGTTTCCGACTAAAATTCAGAAAATCTTCTAAAAAGGCCGAAAACGTTGCAGAAGAATTTTGAACTTTTCGGATCTTTCTCGTGCCACCGAAAACAAGTCCAATACTCTTATTATGTCAATATTCACTATTCTAAGTCAATCAACTAGCTCAAATTCTCAAATTATAAGTTTTCAAAAAATCTTCCAAATTTTTTTTTTTGAAAATGCTGCGGAATGATCCTGAGCCCTCTGAACCTCTAGGGAATTCCTCAAATATTATCATATCATCATAATTAAGTCACATTCATAATTACATCATCAAAGCTTAGTCACGTGCAAAATCTAATTTTACCGGAAACTCGCATAACCCATCGAATCGATCTAATTCATCTCGATTTCACTCGGATTTTGCCAACAACACAAATTCAATACATTCTAGCTTATTCAATTCAATACATGTCAATACATTACTATACAACACTAATAGAAGCATCCGAATATAAACTAACTACACTAAAATAGTGAGATTTTTACCGATATATCATGCCAAAATTTCGAGGGTACCGGCGGACTCCCATCGCTCCTACGAACGCGTAGGAATCAACAGAATTTGAATCAGAGTTACTATTCAAATCAGTACTACAGTTCATTGTCTCCTTCTTCATCGATTTGCATGAAACCAAGTGTCATTCGACAAAACCAACACCGTAGCATCATAATATATCATATTGGCTTCTATTTGGAGGGTGACTCGACACGTGGATCAAAGCGAGAGTTGGGATCGAAACACCTAAGTCGAGCAAGCTTTTCCTTGTTTCCGGTCATTTTTGTGGCGAGTTTAGGCCGGTTGCCGACCACCATTGGACAGAGGACGGTCTGGCGCACCGACAGATGCCAGCCCACCGACCGATAGTGGCCAGATAGCCACCAGCGTGGCTACCTTCTTCTCCCACGTCGTACAAGTGGGGGAAGGTTTGATAATATTGCCATTTTTGCCAATTCTGAAAACTAATGGATATTTATTATAAACTTTCTGAAAATTGTAAAACAACCCCCGTGAAATTATAATTTGGCCCCTAACAAAATACTCATTCATAAATTTATATTTTTAAGACTATTCTGGTATAAATCTCAGAAAGTGCTCAACACGAAAGTTGTTCGTCTTTGAAAACTTTCTAACGGATCAACAATCAGTTCAATTGGAGTTAGTTTACTATTTCTATTGCCAAAGGAATAAAAATCCACCGTATAAAAAAATATCCAAAAATATACGAAACAGATCATTTTGAATTACGCGATTTCCAAAGCTACAAAACGACACTTCAAGACATTCCAGTATTTTTTCAACACTCAAACTCTTATTCTCCAACATTGTCTCGTTCCGAGACCAAAATTTTAATCCGAGAACCTTCCAGAACTGTTCTGAAAATTCGGGATATTACATTCACCATTCCTTATAAAAATTTCATTCTCGAAATTTCTCTGTCCTTATATCCGGTCAATTATAACTAAACGCACAAACCGAAATCATGTTCCCAACAAACCAAACAAATTCACAGTTGAGAGAAGTTTGTTCGAGAAGTGATTTTCCCGAATTACCTCTGAAACGAAAATGAGCTAATATTGATCTAAACTTAATTAGATCAATTATGTACAAAAAAGACAAGATGTAGAACTGTTTATTAGATAATATTATGGAAAATGATATTCTCTATATTCATGATTACTTTATAGATACAATACGGATTGTCACTCTAAACACATTCTTTCTCATGAAGTAGCTAATCTAATGTCCAAAACCATTCATTTACATAAATCATTAACCGATTCTTTTTTTTTTTTTTTTTTTTTTTTTAAATATTTTAAAGACATTTCCTCAGAATCAGCACCATGAGAGTCGAATGACGTTTGACAGAAGTTGATTAGGGAGAAGCAAGATGAGAGGCATCTCAAGGAAATTTCACTTTGGAACAAGACATATAATAAGGTCGTAGAATTGTTGGCTACGACCGTGTGTATGATTTATGTGAAGATTTGTGTTGCTTCTGGGGAGTCTAAATTTGAGGAGGAATAAACTTTGGTTAATTGAAGAAGAATTGGAGGATTCAAATTACTTGGGTTAATTGACTTCACCACACATTCAAGGAAGTCCTGAAGTTTTCTAAATACTTTCAAAAATATCTTCAAATTATTATAATTTAATTGGATATATTTTGATATGGAATTTATCAACATCTAACAATTTGAAATGAAATGATGTATCCCTTTCCCGTTTTGTTTTTGCCCCCCTAACTGTACTTCAATTACTATTTTTTTTTTTTATCATTTTCTTGTCGCTTTGTCAAAGCAGTTGCATTTTGAAAGGGAAATTTAGTACCTGTTTTATTCCTGAAGGGAAAGGAAAGACATTCAACTTGGATGGCCATCGGTGAGGAAGTCATAATTTGTAAATTTCGGTTTTTGTTTCGATTATGAATTTGAGATAAAAAAAAATTATTTTGAATTTCATATTGATTTATGAATTAGTTTTGATTCTCAGATTGAATGATTTGGAATCCTGAATTTTGATTGAAATTTACGAATTTTTTTAGAGAAAATTCAATAGTTCAGATTAAAAATCGTTTCGAATCCTAAACCAATTTTTTTATCTGGAATCCTGAACAAAATTTTTAATTGGAACAATAAATTATCCAGAGACATACATTAAAAAGATTAAAATTCGTGATTTTCTAGCTAGTTTGTTTGTTCTTCCATCATAGAATTGGAGTAATTTTTGAGTGTGTCAGAGTCCCGTATGATTCGATTCCAAAATCATATCTTAATTTCTGACTCGCATATTGGTCTTTTATGCCTGGGAGAGAGTGCCACTCTGATTTCTGCATTCCCTGAAATTATTGAGAGGGAGAAAACTTTCATCCATTAATTTAGAAATTGAATTTATTATTTAGGTTTTTATTAAATTTCTAATAATTTATTTCTATTTTGATGTCAAAATTATTATAACAAAGAAAATATAATGTTGTTGGATAAATGTGAAATTTCATTAAATGAATTATCCTCACCATTCAACAATGTATTTTCCTATTATTTTTTAATAACAGATAGCCAGATATGAAATGTGTAATTAAAATTTATCAACTACTTAAGTGGTAAAAACAATATTTAAGATGAATAAAAGTGTTATTCTCTCCTTAACCATCAGATACTTATTAGTAAGAACAAATTTTTAAAATTGTCAATATAATATAATAATATTACAAAATCTTATAGATCTTTTCATCCTTTCTGATCCCAATAACATTTTTTTTATTAATCATTTATAATCTTTATTAATATAGAAATAGGCATATTCTTATATCACACCAAATTCTGGAAAACATATAAGCTTGTAAGTATTGTTTGAATGTGACTTTGTCCCCTTTGTCATAAAGCAAATTTAAATGTTACTTTAAACTCATTCAAATAATTGAGTTTCTATAAAATTTTCAAATGGTCCCCAATACTAATCCAAAAGTTTCCCTATCTCAGCTAGTGGGATTCTTGATTGCACATTAAAAAAGTAAGAAAAAAAGAAAAAGAAAAAGAAAGAAAAGAAAAAAAAAGCAATGAAAAAATGTCTCCATGAATAAAATAAGAATAATATTACTCTTCTTGATATAGATCCTGATTTTGCTCCCGAAAAGATAGAAATTTTACATCATAATATAATTTTTATCTATTTGAAAATGAAATCGAGGTGACTTTGGACATAATTTTATTAATAATATATATTAAATTGTGAAAAAAAATGGATTAATTTCTAGAGTGAATGTGTGTTCACTGTTAGGAAGAAAATAAAATATCACCATACATAATCTAAAATTCAATAATAGCATACAAATCAGTTGGCACACATGAGGCTGTTATTTGAGAACAACAGTAATAAAACATGGAGCAATATTGAAGATAAAACTAAAAATGAATGATAATACAAATGGTGGACGGAAGTTTCTGATAAAACTAAAGCATCAAGCCAGTGCCATTGAACTTGTGCATAGTGATTTGATCAAGACGATCAATCATTTCAGGAGTTAAATGATTCTTCCAATCTCCAACCTCACCTTTTCTAAAGAACACATCATTTTTAACTTCATGACGAACCCTGCTTTTGCCATTCTTATTCACTTCTAAATTGCTCAGGTTCTGGAAACTACAGAGCTTCACAATTTCCTTCAAAATCCCATTTTCCTCTTCTTCTAAAGCAAATGGCTGCCCCAAAAACTCCGCAAGTCTCTTGGTACACAACAACGGCTCCTTCTTCATGTCTTCATATTTCAAGAAAAGGATTCTGTTGGGGAACTCGATGCTCGCTTTCCAGTAACTCAAAGTTTGATCCCAAAATGGTCCACATGGGGCAACACCATTGCAAAACAAGTCAAATGCATCTTCAAAAGAAAGGCCTTGGAGACTTTTCGGTCTCATCTTCACCGAGAACTGCCACAAAGAAACAAACACATCTTTAGGGTTTCTACAAATGTAAACAATCGGACAAGAAGAGCCCTTTATGGATTCCGGTAACATTGTATAAGCTATGTGGGTAGCCAAAATGCGAGGAGAGGGTATAATTTCAGGATTTGCAATAGGGGTTGTCCTGAAAAGGTCAAGTTCCATGAAGGGAACAACTTCATGGGGACTGAACTGGAGCAAAGGATGAGCTGTTGAAAAATCATTGTAACGATTTCGGTTCATTATGGAGAATACAAGTGCTTTAAGCCAAGTGGTGCCTGATTTTGGATTGGTTGCTAAATAAACATCACTTGGTCTAGACTTGAAGTGTTGTTGCACCCACATGACTCCTTCGAGACCAATCTTGGGTTGGAACCAAAAGCCTTCATATTGGCACAGATTTTCAGTAGACCAGCCTTTGCTTTTTGGAAGAGTTGCGATTGTGTCTCTGTAATTGTTGTAGATTCTTTCGATTTCTTCTTCTTCTTCTTCTTCTTCTTCTTCTACTGTTTTGAACTTGGAACAAAACAATTTTGAGCTGTGATAAGGGCTGCCATCAAGTCTCTTATTATTTAGTATTTTATTGGAGGAATCTAATAGGAGTAGTGAAACTTTTAGGAACGTTTAGAAATTTAGCTAATAATAAGAGAGAGGAGGATAATAATTGTAGCATATACAAAGATTCTTTGCTTTCTTTATATGGCTTTTTGGGCTTAGTTTCAAAACGTGGTTCACGGTGATAAATATTGATGTTGGTTAAATTTGATTATCATAAAAATAGTGATATTCTTTATTTTAATAGGAATAAAATAAAATTATCTATTGGCTCCACATTATGAAGGTCCACATTTGTATCAAAAAATTATTTTATATATGTAAATAAAGTAGTTCATTAGCTAACTATAATTTTCAAAAACTAAATTAAACTTACTTGTTTTCTGATTGAATGGATAATTAATTTTTTTGATGCGTATAAAAACTTATAGTAGTTCATTAGCTAACTAACTCATACTTGAAAGTTGACTTTTAAATTGAGCGTGGTCTCTGGATTATATTCTATCAAACGCATTCAACATTTCTTTTTTATTATACTGTACTTCGCTCGATTTTTTTTTTTTTTTTTTGAAATCGTTGGAAATCCCACCGTCAAACTACATTTTTCGGGTTCAAGTGAAGTAGGTAAAATCACCGGTTGTCTCAGACTCTTACAAAAAAACACTAACTGGATTCGAATCCCTACATCACCAAGCCACGCCCGGACGTACTGGATTTTTAAATGAAAATGTTAAAAAATAAAATTAAATTTTTCTGCAAAGAAAATCTAGTGCTAGTTTACAATGATATTTCCTCAATGAGTTGTCACATTTTATCTTCTCTTCTTGACAGATCATATATGCATTAAAAATTAAACATGATTATTTCTACAGCTGTATAAATACAATTAAACATCGTTATTATTGGTTAACATTTTTTTCCCTAGCTCTATCATATAAGAGATTATATAATCAACTTGATAAATAATAATAATAATATGTGAGGTAGTTTAACTATTTCATCATTAATTTATTGGCATGTACTTCTTGACTTCATGCATTTCTTATAACGATATAATAAAATGAAATCAAAATTCAATCTGGGAAAAAAAAACTTTAATTTTTATTCATTTTTAAATTTATAGACATGAATCTCATGATTGCTAAATTATTTGAATGATTTTAGGAAATCATAATACAGTTTGACACTAGACTTATAAAATATGAATAATGTGAACGAGAATAGGAGTTATCTCCGTGAGCTTCAATCATTGCACCCGTATTTAGTGTTAAGTTCATTTTTATAAATTATCATCGATAATTATTAGATAATAATTTAAAAATAATTGAATCTTAATTTTACATTATTATTAAAATATGTGTGGTGAAAAATTTAACACAACTTAACTCATCACTAATTTATCGGAACATTGAAGAAATTATTGAACAGGTTATTGGGTCCTCATATGAATAGTGCCTTACCTCAAGTCACAACACGAAATTATTTAAGCATGTCATTTTTTATTTTTTTATTTTATTTTATTTATTTTATTTATTTTTTCTCTCTTTCTAAATCTTTTATCAGTTTTTAACTAGAATTGAGTAGTTAAGAATATCATTTCACAACGGTTAAAATATTTCTTAAGAATATAAATTTTAGGCAGTTTTCAATTAGGACCAAAAGCGGTCATGAATTTTAGGGATTTTAAACGAATTTTTAAAGTTTGTAGTCAATTTTTTTATTATAATAAATATTAACCTTTCTAAAGATTTAGATTCCTAATTTTAATTTAAATTTAAAACCCAATCATCATTTATGTGAACTGTCTCAATACCTTATTAAGAGTTAAGACCATAGCTTTTACGGGGGTTATGTGATATAATTATTGTGATTCTCCTCACTTCTTTGTTGCTGGTCTCCCTCTCCTAGAGAAAAATCTTTAACAATATTATAACTAGTGGGCCTCTTAAAAAAAAATAAAAAATAAAAGAGAAGGATACCTTAGTAATAGTAACATAAAAAAAGGCATTGCAGAAGAATATATGTGAATTTTTACATGCAATTTATTATCCAACATGCATATAAATTAACATTAGTTTATTTATATGTTAAAAATAACACTAATTTATCCTTCAACATTTTTCATTTTATTGTTTTAACATCAGGGGCAAAATGATAAATTAAATAATTTACAAGGGAACCATGTGCTAAAATATATTTTTTAAAAGAGACCAAAGTATCATTCTCCCAAAACTTAATTAAATAATAATAATAATGTTGGTGGTATTTTCAGGTCCTATGATATTTAAGCAATACGGCAGGGGTAAAAGGGTAACTCCTTTCTTGATCGAGACCATTAAATACCGACCCGACCACATGAGTTTGGGGCCGAGCACTTATGAGCGGTAACCCGACCACTTGAGATCGGATAACCGTGCATTATCAGATCGACAACAACATTCTCAGTTCAAAAGACTATGATGACCGACCTCATGAAGACCGACCAGATAACGAGATATGCTCCAGAGATAAGTTATCCTATTCTTATGGGGTAAGGGGATAAGTTATCCTATTCTTATGGGGTAAGGAAATAAGTTATCATATTCTTATGGGGTAAGGAGATAAGTTATCCTATTCTAATAGGGTATGGGAAGTGAATATAGTTTCAATTAGGAATCCTTATAGGAAGATGAATCTGATTTATTCACTATTATAAATAGAAATGGAAAGTGTAAGTAAAGACATCAATATCATTACCATCAGACTTGTAAACACAAAACAGAGCAGAGAAACATATTTCAGTAATAAAGTATCACCCGTTCTGTACCCGTGGACGTAGGTTGGATCCGATCCGCCGAACCACGTTAAATCTCTTTGTCGATTGGCGTATTTATTTGTCTTTTGCTAAGTTTGTTTTTGGTTCCCCTATAACCGAACAAATTCACTATTGATTGATGATTGTCTCGGAGTAATATTCCAATATTGCCCTAAGACCAAAATCAGCCGTCAACAGTTGGCGCCGTCTGTGGGGAACTCGACAAGAAGCAGCTCGCGTAGTAAGGCGATGGCAGAAGATGGAAATCCCCGGTCGTCAGGGAGTTCAACAGCAGAATGGATGGAGAAAATAGAGGAAAATATGAGGAAAGAAAGGGAAGAAAATCAAAACCTGTTGAAGTCCATGATGAATAGGTTGGAGAGGATGGAAGGAACGAATAATGAGAGGCTTGAAGCCGGAACCAGTCGGAGGAGAGGCGAAAAAGCGGAAGGAAAAAGAGTCGCAGATGTGAGCGATGACAATGAACCGATGAGGAAGGGTCCCTACGGGATGAGGTCCGTAGTAGTAGAAAAAGATTTACAAACGGAGGATACGTGGGAAGAAGAAGAGGGGAGACAGTCACCAGACTCTTCCTATGAAGGCCCCCACTACACCAGAAGGGGAGATAGGAAGGATAGTGAAGCCGGACGGGAAATCTCAAGCCATGAGGAACGCCGCACCTAGGGTGACAGACGCAAAGAAGGACGCAGGAGGCGGCACGGTAACACAGATAGCAGTATAAAATCTTGGTTAAGAAAAGAAATGGCCAAGTGGGGAGTAAACCCCAAAACTGATACAGCAGATGCTCGAGACGGCGAGGTTGAATCTCCCTTCACAGAAGAAATAAGGTCAGCAAGATTCCCAAGGCGATTCAACATGCCGTCCATGACGCTCTACAAAGGCCACACTGATCCAAAATCCCATATTGAGAGTTTTGTCCTGTTGATGGAGGTCCGATGAGTAGTAGGGGATGCCGTCTGCAAAGTATTCCCCCTAACCTTGGGCGGGTCTGCCATTCTATGGTTCAGAAGTCTTGCCCCGGGAAGAATCAGTAGCTTCGCTCAACTCAAAAGGTCATTTGTTCGACACTTCAAAGGGGCCTGCGTCCCAAAGAAGACAATTGGGGAATTAAGGCTCATGAAGTAGGGGGATGACGAGCCCCTGAAGACTTTCATTGAACGATACCATAACATGGTGCTCGAGGTCGGGGGATATGAGTCACTCGAGGCCTTGGAAAGTTTGAAGGGGGCGTTAAAGGTCGGAAAGCTGTGGACCCACCTGAGGATCCAATGTACACCAGACTATGCCACCGCTCTGGAAACAGCTCGAAAGTTTGTTTCGTTGGAGAATGAAGAAAGAATCTCCCAAAGGGGGACAACCATCAGAGAACGGAAGACGAGAGCGGAAGCTCCTCGCAAACCAGACAGGGAATTCAAAAAACCGCCCCCGAGGCGAAGGGAATTCAAACCGATACCTCGGGATGACCAGAAAAAAAGGATCTCGACCCAGGTAAACCATGTGGCCAGGGAAGAAGCATACATTCCTCTAAATAGACCACTGGGGCAAATCATCATGGAAATCCAGGGAAAAGGTCTCTTGATAGAACCTGACCTCAGGAGATTCCGGCCAGACAAGTGGAATAATAAATCCTATTGCGTGCATCATAATCTTCGGGGACATACAACGGACGGATGCCAAGACCTACGGGAGAAAATGGAAGACCTAGCGTGAAATGATTATTTGAACAACTACATTAACCATGAAGTTATGGCGGCAAGGCAGAGAGCACATGGCCGACAGGTGAATGTTATCGCAAGGGGAAAAACACTGGCCGGGGACTCTAACCGGTCAAGAAAAAATTATAGTCGGATTCAGGGGTCGAAAGTGTTGAGAACAGAACGGGCCTCGGAATTCAAGGCGGTCGGTCAGTGCCAATAATGTTCACGGATGAGGATGCTCGAGGGGTGGGTTTCCTCCACAATGATGCATTAATAATCAAGGCGACAATCGGTGGTTCTGAGGTAGACAGAATCCTAGTGGATCATGGGAGTGCGGTGGATATAATCTCCAAGGAGGCTTTGGAAGGCCTTGGTGTGGAGTATGCGACTCTAACCGATGATGGGACTCCCCTATACGGCTTCGGGGGCTCAACGGTCGTCCCACTGGGAAGGATACAATTGGCAATGACGATCGTAACCCGTCCCCGAACTCGGACGATTATGATAAACTTCACGGTGGTGGATTGCATGAGCAGTTACCAAGTCATTGTTGGTCGGCCTTTCATGATGAAGACAAAAGCTGCAATGTCTTGCTATTACTTAAAGTTGAAATTCCCAACCCGCGAAGGGATTGGAATTGTGTACGGAAGCCAGAAGGTGGCTCGGAGCTGTTTCGCCACCCTCTCAAGGGAGACCCTTTGCATTGGAGCAGGTACCCGGAAAAGACACGGGAGCGAAGACGAGGAAAAAGCAAGCAAAGACCCAGGTCCTCGGCCAAAAAAGGCTGCCCGGCTGGGGGCAGTCGAAGAGTTAGAAGTGATGGAACTTTTCGGACCTGGAAAGAATGTGAAAATAGGGAGAGACTTAGACGAGGTCCTGAAGCAGGATCTGCTGAAATGTCTGAAGGACTACCCGGACGTCTTTGCATGGGGGCACGACGACATGCCCGGGATTGATCCGAAATTCATCAATCATCGTTTGGCAGTAAGCACATCACACAAGCCAGTCAAACAAAAAAGAAAAACCTTTAACCAGGAACGGTGCAGGGCAATGGCTGTCGAGGTAGAAAAACTGTTAAAAGCTGGTTTCATCAGAGAAGTGAAATACCCGGAGTGGGTATCAAATGTGGTACTAGTAAAGAAATCCAATGGAAAATGGAGGATGTGTGTAGATTTCACCGACCTCAACAAAGTGATCCCAAAAGACAGCTTCCCACTACCAAACATAGATCAGTTGGTAGATTCAAGCAATACGGCATGGGTAAAAGGGTAACTCCTTTCTTGATCGAGACCATTAAATACCGACTCGACCACATGAGTTTGGGGCCGAGCACTTATGAGCGGTAACCCGACCACTTGAGATTGGATGACCGGGCATTATCAGATTGACAGCAGCATTCTCAGTTCAAAATACTATCATGACCGACCTCATGAAGACCGACCAGATAGTGAGATATGCTCCAGAGATAAGTTATCCTATTCTTATGGGGTAAGGGGATGAATTATCCTATTCTTATGGGGTAAGGAGATAAGTTATCCTATTCTTATGGGGTAAGGAGATAAGTTATCATATTCTAATAGGGTATGGGAAGTGAATATAGTTTCAATTAGGAATCCTTATAGGAAGAGGAATATGATTTCTTCACTATTATAAATAGAAAAGGAAAGTGTAAGTAAAGGCATCAATATCATTACCATCAGACTTGTAAACACAAAACAGAGCAGAGAAGCATATTTTAGTAATAAAGTATCACCCGTTCTGGACCCGTGGACGTAGGTTGGATCCGATCCGCCGAACCACGTTAAATCTCTTTGTCGATTGACGTATTTATCTGTCTTTTGCTAAGTTTATTTTTGGTTCCCCCATAACTGAACAAATTCACTATTGAGGGAGGATTGTCTTGGGAGTAATATTTCAATATTGCCCTAAAACCAAAATCAGCCGTCAACAAATAATAATAATATATAATAATAATAAAACAAATCTATATATGGTGGGGCTATACCATAAAATTATCGCCATTATCTCTCTGTTTTTTTTTCATCATCATCATTCCTAATGCAAAAGATTATGGAAAAATGAATATCATAGTATATGTACCTTGATTGTAATATATCCGTAGTTTATCGAATGTAAAATTGTAATAAATTAGAAAAACAATTTCTCAATGAACCTCCATTTTATATTATATTTGAAAACAATATGGGTTATGACCCTGTAAACACCTATCAGAGAGTAGGTGAAAACACTGCAGAATAAATCCAAACTATTATATTCTAAAACAAGTCCTAGCTAGTATAATTAGATTTAAATTCCGTAGTATTTATACATATTCTCCATAGGTGTATTATGGTCAGAATTGTAGGTACTATATCTTAGATTTAGTCAGATTAGAACTAATTATTAGCATACTTTAATATATAAACGTTTAGATCATATATTTATTAGAGATATCATGTATGATAAAAATCTTGGAGTGATTTACTTAGGGACCAAACAGAACTTTCGTATATGAGATCCTATCATTCTTAAACGTTTCTAATCGAGGGAATATAAATAATAAGGACATTGATATCCGGATACATTAAAATTATGGTTAATACCGCCCATCTAAATTGGGATAGCCGGTGTTATCTTAGGCTATTAACATGGTCCGATTGCTTGGTCTAACACATTGATATATACTTTTGTGAATAATAAGTACACCGAAAAAACCTGCAAAAATTTCTATATAGAAGTGTTTATCGCATGTGTCTTTGAAAAACTCTTGGTAGCGATGTATAAATAATCCTTATACTTGAATTCTTCACTAATCTTATATGTCAATCGTGAAATTTTGACACCGGCCCGAGTATTCCTCTAAGGATTGATAATAGGGTTGTGATTGGGTTGCATGTAAATCATGGGAAGAAGACATAATAAAATAATTCATCATTCTAGATAACACAGGGTATAAGAGTTTATATCTCATGCGCGATTGACGTAATGATAATCAAACATATGACCATAGTGGAGAATTCGAAAAGATTAGTTTGAAAATTCTCATATCGCAATATTATCAAGATTATGATCAACATTCAAACCTTTGACTTTTAGAATTGACACGTTCCAAACCCTAAGTCATTTGGAGGATATAACAGAAGCGAAATATTGAATCATTTGGAAATTATTTACTTCCCCTTGAGAAATAAACGCTTCAAATATTTGTATTCTTGAAGGCAAAAGTTGAGACTTAACAGATATAAAATAGGAACATATTAGCATAAGAATATCAAATTCATGTTCCAATTACTACTCAGTCTCGAGAATTTGATCTCATTGTATTTACATCTTCGAAGATAAATGATCATATAACAACAATTGCAGAGAGTTCTCAAGAAGTTGGAGGAATCGATAAAGGAAAATCAAATGCTTATGGACCGAATACATATGCTTTAAGGAAAGTAGCCTGAAACAGCAGTTGATGTAATAGCCCGTACATCACATTCTCAACCAAATCCTCTGTATTCTAAGAGAGAAAATATAATTTCTTCTTAAGAGTTTGTGAATGAGTTGTAGTTCTCATATTCTAAGAGAGTGTGAGATTGTTCACTCATTGTGTTTAGAGAGAAGTAGTAAAATTCTTTCCACTCTAGTGAAATCCTTCTATTTTTGCCCGTGGATGTTTCCCTCACATTGAGGGTTTTATTACGTTAAATATGTGTCTCATTACTTTATTTTATTGTTATGATTTATGGTAGGCTAAGCCTCATAATTATTATTGTACTATTATATGGTAGGCAACGCCTTCTGAACTAACTATTATTCTTAATTTTACTTTACTTGCGTGCCAGCTTCAGCCCACAATCCCCTAACAGTGGTATTTGCGCTTCAGGTTCAGGCTTACTATTCACAAAAACTGTTTACATATATGATATAATATTATTCACGTATACTATACTATTCACGTGTACGGTACTATTTAGTATTCATGTGTACGGTACTATTCAATATACAATATTATTCACATATACGATACTATTCACGGTGAAATAGTAAAATCCGGTTTAAGTGAGAAGTTGATCGTCATCAGAAACATGGCAGGAAAGTTCGAAATTGAGAAGTTCAAAGGGAGCAACTTTTCCCTGTGTAAACTTAAAATAAAAGCAATTTTGAGAAAAGACAATTGCTTGCAGCAATTGGAGAGAGACCAGATGGAATGACTGATAAAAATGGAAGGATATGGATGACAACGCTATAGACAACTTGCATATAGTCTTAGCAGATTCTGTGTTATCCAGTGTTGCAAAGAAGAGGACTGCAATAGAGATTTGTGATGCACTTACCAAATTGTACGAGGTCAAGTCGCTACACAACAAGATCTTCTTGAAGATGAGACTTTACACTCTTCGAATGAGTGAGCCACATCCATGACGGATCACATCAACAACTTGAATACACTATTTTCCCAACTTATTATGTTTGATTATAGTATATCAAAAAATGAACTTGCGGAGATTCTACTTCAAAGTCTGCTTGATTCGTATGATCAACTTATCATCAACTTGACAAGTAATGTTGTCACTGGTGATCTAGTCTCTGACGAAGTAGCAATTGCTGCTTTGGAAAAAGAGTCTGGGCGTAAAAATAAGGAAGACAGATCATCTAGTTCGTAACAAGTATAAGCATTGGCGATGACAAGAGGGAGATCAACAGAACGTGGCTCAAGTGGGAGTCAAAACCATGGTAGATCGAAATTAAAAAGTAAGAAGAATGTTAAATGCTACGACTATGGCAAGAAAAGGCACGCCAAGAAATATTTTTGGAATATGAAGAATGGTACATAAAAAGCTTTTGTTGTAACCAAATCTCAGGGATGTGTTGCAAGTACTTCTGAAGAAGTTGGTGCACTTTACAGTGAAGTAGCAATGATGTCCAATGATAGCAGAAAATAGCTAAGTGATGCATGATTGGTTGATTCTGCAGCAACATGGCACTGACCTTTAGGAGAGAATGGTTCTGTCATTATGACCCTGTCTTTGGAGGATCAGTTTTTCTAGGCAATGATTATGCCTTGAAAATTATCAGGATTGGAGCCATCAAAATAAAGATGTACGATGATACTATTCACACTGTATAAGATGTTCGACATGTGGTGGGAATGAAGAAAAATCTTATGTCATTTGGATAGTTAGATGACCTCGGATACAAGATCATTATTGAAAACGAGGTATTAAAAATTGTGAAAGGAGCACTTGAAAGCTAAAAAAATCTCAGCAAACTTGTACATGCTGTTGGGAGACTCGATACAGGAAGCAACAACATCAGTGACTTCACTGGATTCTGGAGAGGAAGATTCTATATTGTGGCATCAGAAACTATGCCACACGTCAGAACAAAGAATAAGGATTCTCGTCAACCAAAAGCTACTCCCATGCTTGAAAGCAATCAGTGTACCATTTTGTGAGCGTTGTGTTACAAGTAAGCAAAACATGTTAAAATTCAGCAAGTCAAGTGCTCGAAGTAAAATCATTTTAGAGTTGATTCACTTTGATGTTTAGGAAGCATCAGTTCAATCTCTAGGGAAAGTAAAATATTTTATATCATTTATTGACGACTTTTCTAGAATATGTTGGGTGTACACGATAAAAAACGAGTCAGATGTGATGTCAATTTTCAGAAACTTCAAAACACAAATTGAAGTAGAAATTGGAAAAAGAATCAAATGTTTAAGGACATATAATGAAAGAGAATATTGCAGTAAGGATTTTGATGCATATTGTCAGCAAAAAGGCATCAAAAGGCAGACTACTACATCATACACTCCTCAACAAAATGGTGTGGCAGAATAGATGAATAGAACGCTGCTGGAAAGAGTAAGAGCTATGCTCAGAATAGCTAGTCTACCAAAATACTTTTGGGCAGAAGCAATTACTACAACATGTTATGTTGTAAATAGATCTCCATCAACTGCCAATGATTTGAAGACACCAATAGAGAAGAGCGGAAAACCAGCTGATTACTCATCTCTTGGTTGTCATGTATACGTGATGTACAACGCTTAAGAAAGAACAAAGCTAGATCCAAAATCTAGAAAATATATTTTCTTGGGTTATGCTGATAAAGGGGTATCGCTTGTGGGATCCCACTACCCACAAGATCATTATCAACAGAGATGTGATATTTGCAGAAGAATAACTACAGAAAGATGGAAATGATAACACTTCAAAAGAAAGTACAAAAACTACAACAATACTGGTGGAAAATAATCCAGAACAAGAAAATTCAGATTCTTCTGAAACAATACCAGAGCACGAGGTACCAGAACCAAACGGGTTTGAAGCTTCTAAAGTTCGTCGATCAACTCGAGAGAGAAGACCTCCAGGTTGACACTCAGAGTATGATACAAAGAATAACATTGCATACTGTCTTCTAACAGAGGATGGAGAGCCATCAACTTTCTATGAAGCTACAAAAGATGTAAATGCATCTTTGTGGATGGCAGCAATGCAAGAAGAAATATAAATTTTGAACAGAAATAATGCATGGGAGCTAATACCATTACCACATGGAAGAAAAGCCATTGGTAATAAATGGGTCTACAAGATCAAGCGAGATAGCAATGATCAATTGGACTGGTATCGTGCACGATTGGTGGTGAAAGGATATGCTCAGAAAGAATAGATTGATTTCAATAAGATATTTTCTCCAGTGGTTCGACTTACAAAATTGAGAGTAGTTCTGGCTATGTGTGCTACATTTGACCTACATCTGGAACATTTGGATGTAAAAACTGAATTTCTTCATGCAGATATTGAAGAAGAAATTTGTATGCTCAAACCAGAAGGTTTTGCTGAAATAGGCAAGGAGAACTTGGTTTGTAGGTTGAAAAAATCTTTATATGATCTCAAATAAGCTTCGAGATGTTGGTATAAGAGATTTGATTCATTTATTATTTTCCTTGGGTACAACAGACTCAGTTCAGACCATTGTTCATATTACAAGAGGTTTGGAAATAATGACTTTATTATTTTGCTGTTATATGTGGATGACATGTTAGTAGCAGACCCTAACAAAGATCGAGTCCGAGAATTAAAGGCACAGTTAGCTAGAGAGTTTGACATGAAGGATCTGGGACCAACAAACAAGATTCTAGGGATGCTATGTAGGAAATGACTTTCCTTAGCGCGACGGAAGTTGCTTGTGGTGGCACCGGGTCCGGTATGGATCTTCAAAATTTTATTTGCCTTCTCCCTTTGTTGTAGTAGCCAAGATCAATCCTTTGGTGTCCAACACTTGGATCGACCACTCGATCTTCCGAACTATGACTCGAAACCAACAAACCGAAGTGTGGGCTTCACTCACAAAGATTAAACCTCTAAACTATTTAGAGATTTAAGAAGTCACAATGGTGTTTGGCTTTAGGAATTTCACAACACTTGTGAATGCTAGAACTCTCTCTATTTTCTCTCAAATCTTTTCTCACAACAATTGTGTGAACGAATGCAAAGTGTTAACCTTAGGAAGTGAGAGAAATTGTAGAGATTATATTCTTTTACACAAGCCAACTAACCTTGTCATTAAGCATCTAATGCTTTCTTGTAATGGCCAACACAAAAATGTGAATGCCATACCAAAGCATAAGAAATGTTAAGCTAAAGACAATTGCTTTGTCATTAAACATTCAATGATTTCTTTCAATGGCAAACACATAAATGTGGAGGCCATACCAAAGTATAAAATGCATTAGCTAATGACAAAACTATTAGGTGTATCCAAGCTACCTAATAGACATAATTGCTTGGATGACATGGTAAGCCATATGGCTTTGTCTCCAATGGTAAATAAAAATCAATATATAAATAATGATTTATTTACCTTCAATTATGTTGTAGTAATTATCTCATAATTATTACTAACTTGATTATCTCATAATCAAGACTTGATTATCTCATAATCAAAGAATTCTAGAAAACATTAAGTTAAACTAATTTAACATAGTTTTCATTTGTGACAATAAATATTATTAATCTTATTAATAATATATAAATAAATATAATGTGAGCATATAATTAGACAATCTAATTATATTAGGTTTGCTACAGTTAATCGAGCTAGCACAGGGACAAAATGGACCTACGGTTCCGAGCTCCAATAATTCCGAAATATTAATTAAACACTTTAATCAAATATTACGAATTATTAACTCCGCATTATTCCACTAAAAACTCGAAGTTGAACTCTCGTTACCGTAGATAGGTTAAGTAAACCGAACATTTTCGGTGTCCATCAATATAGTCATTACATATGGATATAGCCCTTCACGAATATCTCATAAATAGAGCCAGGTCATAAGTCCGTTAAACCCCTCTAAATATTTTGTCTCTTAAGCACTATTGATTCTATAATGAACAATTAATTCATAACAATTATGAATATAAAATACTTTCTATTCGTAATAGAAAAGTTGAGCGCTCAAATTGTTCAAGTCCCGAATCAACTCTTAAAAGAGATATTCATCTGCTTTTAGTAAGAATGAGTGAATTCCATATCTATGTAAAACGTTCCCAGCTACATACCAAATCATATCCCCAAAATACGTAGTTATTGGCTGGGAATGCAACACCAACCTCACCATAGTAAATCAAAGAACATAACATGTCATGCAGGAGTTCGTAGTACACTCAGGATTAATATCGAATCCATATATGACCATCTATTAGATAAAATGAATTTCTTTGGTGAACATATATTAAATGAAATTCGTATTTATCTGAGTACAGTCCTACATGATCTCATCATACAAGGTGCCTCCATTCCCATGTCACTACATGAATGATCCCGGATCAAGGTCGTCATACAAGTATAGAATGGACCGCAGCTATAGATAAACCACAAACAAAGTACCGTCTTTGTTTGCTCTATATGTACTATTTAGATTACTAACTTTAGACTTAAATCATCGTGTGCATCAAACATACACTAAGTCTAAATGTACAAGAGTAATCAAGGTAAACAAGATAATTGGACAATATGTGATATAAATCAAACAACTTTGATAATATGAATAATACATTTATTATTATTAGAAAAATCAATTCCGTTTACAATACATGAAGCTCTAGGACATAAATCCCAACAATCTCCCACTTAGACTAGAGCAAATGAGACATGTCATATAATCCTAAACCATTTAGGTGACCTTCAAATACTTTAGCCGATAAGGTATTTGTAAACGGATCAGTCAGGTTGTCTGTAGATGGAATCTGCGTGACATCGACATCTCCTCTCTGCACTATTTCCCCGATGAGGTGATATTTCCGTCAATATGCTTACCCCTCTTGTGGCTTCTCGGTTCTTTGGAGTTTGCCACTGCACCACTATTATCGCAATAAAGTGTGAGTGGTTTATCCATATCTGGAACAACTACCAGATCTGCCAAGACCTTACGGAGCCAGACTGATTCCTTAGCTGCTTCACAAGCTGCTACATATTCAGACTCCATGGTGGAGTCAGCAATACAAGTTTGCTTAATGCTCCTCCATACTATAGCCCCACCACCTAGGGTGAACACTGATCCAGATGTTGATTTCTTAGAATCGACATCCGTCTGAAAATCAGAGTCAGTATATCCTCTCAGAATCATATCCTGACTTGTATATACAAGCATATAATTTCTCGTTCTCCGAATATACTTGAGAATATGTTTCACCGCTACCCAAT